>JAAGNO010030082.1:21450-33991 GCA_033439905.1 Ceryle rudis | reverse complement strand
TTGTTGGAGGCCTTTGGGGGGGGCCGCCAAGGCTTGTGTGCTTTTTTTTTTGTGCCCTACCTTTGGGAACATGACCACCGGCAGGGGGTGGGGGGGGGTGTTTCATGAAGCAGAATGCATATGTTCATGCTTGAGGATTTCAGTGAAAAGCATATTAAAAAGACCTGATTTTATAGATGTTAGGATACTGAAATATTTATAACAATTTATGTTAAAGAATACTATTCTGTAGCTACATCAAATCTCATATATCAAAACTGAACACTCACCAAGTAAAATATGTCAAACTTATTCTAAAAAGAAAGTATGAGTTGTTTTTACAAGCTACTGTTTAGGGCTTGATGGTTTTAATTAAACTTTGGCTGCCTGAATTCCACTTGTATCCACAGGTAAGCACTAATATAAAACCTTTTTTTGCATTGTATTAATACAAAGGTCTAAACCATCTTCCAAATCAAGTGAAATATGTCCTGGGAATTGGGCCAAAATTTTAAACTTGAGAACCTAATATTAGGGGTAGATAAATGACACACCAAACCCAATATTTTTATTTGTTTGCCTAATAGTGGCACACGGTATGTACCCACTGTGAAACTGTTTTAGAGGAAAAAGTGATAGACCACAACATTGTGCCAGAATAGGCAGAATTCTTTTTTTAGACACCTAAATTTGAACTAACTAGTCTCTTTTTCTGTGATGTGTAATTCCCATTTTTACTAATTAGGACACATACCCTACAGTACGTCTTCTGGAAGTCTTTTAAAAACACTTCATTAGCACCTTCTACCAGAGCTGTATAACAACCTATTGCCAACGATTAGTTGTTACTCCATGGTATTTATGTAGTTTGCACAAGTATTTTTTTTAAGATGTAGTGTCTGTTTAGATAATACACGAAATCCAAATGTTAGCAGTTAGGATATTTTACAGTTCAGCTAACAGCATCAAGATAGTATGTTTCACCCCTATAAGCTACATTTCTGGCAAGGGTGATGTTAGGAATTTCATTCCAAATAAACCAATCAATGAATATTCCTCTTCTGTTTACTTTCCAGTCTTTAGAACCAATGGTAACACTGGCTACATGGATTTACTTAGAACAGTGAAAGACAATCAGAAAGTCCATCCAATTTCTTGATTTATTTGCTATTGATGCATAAAATAAGCTTGTCTGTGAAATAGCCATGTTGAAATTGCTATTCTCATGCATTTTTCATTGTTATTATTCGGCTAGACTGACTCTTGAGGGTCAGATTAAAATTCATTCATCTAAAGCTGCACTGGTGACAGTAGATAGCCTCAAATTAGCTCTTCCAGTTAATATCTGTACCAGTATTTGTAAAACCATTAGTGCTGAGAATATTCTGATTGGGTAGTGCATGTTTTAACAGATATTCTTTTAACCTTTGTGCAATGAAAACTTAAAAAGCACTGCTTGATATTCTTGACATTTAATTCAGCCTATACCAGCACAACATTGTGGTCTTCACAAAGTCTTTTATTGCTGGTGATGAGAGGTCATTGCTTATTAGATAATCATGTCCCTTTCCTGCAATACTGGGCATAAACATTTAATACAATTATAATGCTTAACACTTACATAGTGATTTTCTTCCAATTGCTTTACAGACATTATGTAATTAAATTCTCAGCATTCTTGGGAAATAAGCTAACTCCTTATTACAAACAAGGATATTGGGCCAGAGGCAATAGCAGCATTTTCAAATACAGTCTTTTAATTTTTAATCTGGAAATTGGAGCTGAGCACAGCTGAAGATCAGTCTGTGTGGCACCAAAATTACCAGTCATTTTGAAAGCTGTGGTATAAAATGTGCTACCATAGGTCACTGAAGTAGCTGCAGTGAGAAATAGGATTGAAAATCTAGTCTTGATTCTTCAGGCTTAGAGTGAGATACTGAAATCTTTTTCAAGTAGATGGATTCTGCAATCTGTATTGAGGCAAAATGCCAGCTGCCTTTGACTGAGTATACACAGGCAGGCACTGAAGAGCACATCCATTGCTTCCCATCTTTGGACGACACAAGAAGGCTTCTGATGAATAGTCCTAATGCACAATCATGTTTAAGCTATAAATCAATTTATTCTGAGTCTCAGTGAATCTTTTGCCTCGCAGGAGCATGCTAGAGAGCACAAAGGAGTGCAGCAGGAGAGCAAGGTCATACCTGAAATACGGAGCGAGGCTGCTCCATAGGAAGCAAGAGGAGGCAGTAATTGTTTAGAAACCCTGTCTCTACCTGTTATCACTGTTCCTCAGCATCACTAGTTTTGACAGCAGCAGGCACAGAAGAAAGCATTGTCTTTTGTGGGAGCACCAGCACAGGGTGGCACCTTCTTCCTCGTCCTCTGGGGAAAACTGATGAACCAGACTGAAACATTTTATTGGCCAGATTTATGTTACTGGCTTCCACCTGAGCTGCACAGTATCTGCAGCTCCCTCTCCCCCTTCCCCAGCACCTTCATTTCTAATGCTCTGTTGCCTCGCACCCTCTTTTTTATCTTCTTCTTACCATCACAGCCCACCACTTCACAACACACATGCTATGTTTCCTGACACTGTTACAAACTCCCTATTCAACCTCTGCCTCTCTCTAATCCATTTCTGCCCTTTGTTCTTCTCTTGCTTCTTCCAAGTCTTTCCTGAGACCTTTTTCACTAAGATAAAACTGGTATTATGTAAGTAACTAATGCCAAATTTCACTTTCATCCTCCTGGACTCTTCCTTGCATTTCAACATTATGGTAACCACCTTGAAATATTACCTTCCCTTTTTTTCCACAACTCAGTCCTTTACTGTCTCAACTACCTCTCAATATTTATTTAGGTGTCTATTCAGAAAACTGATTAAATGCATTTCTGTTCAGGGCTCATATAGTTGAATAATATATTGAATAAAGATGTCTTTCTCACCCAGAATCCCAAGAAGCTCTTTGGATGTTCCTCTTTGCAATCCTTGCCTTTGGGATCAATAATCCATTGCTCTGCACAATACCTCTCAGTATTTTGTTGTTAAGAAATCTCCCTCTCCGTTCCCATCCTGCTTCCCTCTGCCCAATGCAAGTGTCAGAGATAGACTCACTTGTACATCTTTGTGAGTTGCCATTGTTGATTTAATCTAATTGTCAAAATTGAACTAGACCTTCTTCCTAAAGATCTCATTTTTTTCCTCTGTGAAGAGTGTTTTCATGTTCTTAAGTCACCCTGTGGGTGCATTCTCTGCCTGAAATCATTACTTATTACACTTGAGATTATAATAAAATAGACAAGAAGATCTTCTTCTTCATGAAGCTGTTTATCATGTTCTCTTGTTTGTGTACTGTGTTACTCATGTCTGTCTAGTGCTGTACTATACACGTGTTTTAGACAAAAAAAAATAAGAACAAATATTCCCTGGCCTAAAGTCTTCTACACCAAAGTGATGCACGTCATTAAATAAACAAACTCCTAAGCTCCATGCTGAGGGATGTAATGCAGTTACAATTGCAGGGTTAGGAGTCTGCTCTGATGATCCTGTATTTGCTCTGCTGCTCCTTTTTGTTTTTTTCTCCTCTTGTGGGTTTTAATATGCATATCTGCATAAAAATATAAATCATGGTAGACTAAGTATGGGTGGACAGTAATGGCACAGGGAGGAAACTAAATGTCAGGAGTTTCAAATCCTGCTCATATCAGGTGGTGATTCTGCTCCCTTCAGTAGGCTTTAGATCATGTCTCAAGAGAGTGAGACTAACACCTTTGTTGGGATAGAAAGTCTACTAACCAACGAAGCCAGACAGTTTTCCAGCAAATGTAAAGGACATAGAGGACTAAATTTTCAGAGTCGGTTAATTATGGTATTAGGATTCTACTGAATAAAATAAATCCATCTTAGTAAATGACTAAATGAGCATCTCTGGAGAAAAAAAAAAAAAATTGATCTGAAGGAGCCCACACTATGAGCCATGGATGTCTGTGAGGCAGTTGATGTTACCTTGCCCAATCTTGGGAGATGGAGTGGAAGGGGTTATGGACCTATTGAGGGGACCAGGGAGCAGCTCTGGGCACATGGTAGCTTGTTATATGCCATTACAGAATTTCTGCCACGGGTTTCTTGGCTTTGCTTTCTGCAAGGCATCCATTGTATGTCTATCCAACATAAAGCAGTGAAGTATAGATTTGCTTGATGTGTACATCCAGTACACAAAGTCCATCTGCATGGGAAGCACAGTGCCAAGCAGACCAGTAGATCTGTGGTAGCTTGAGTGTAGTCCAAAGGGAATGAACTGTGGCCCTTGGACTCAAGTTGTCTTACAGTGAGCCAGATGATGCCTCTCTGCACCACAGTGTCATCATGTTTTCCTTTGGCTTGGGAAAGGTGACTGACAGAGGTAGTGGAATGGCTTCCATAGTGTGACTCACCACATGTTCCCTGGCATGAAGACCATGGATAAATCTTTAGATATATGGTTAGAGACTTAAAGATGCCACTCTAGAGTGAAAGCTCAATTATTTTTTAACATAAACCGAAGTGTAGGTTGTATAATAGAACGTGATCTAAGTGCTAATAAAAAAAGTAAACACCATTGCCATCTTGTGGCTTAAAGTTGCTTCAACAGACTTTTACAAATGGATTATATACTCCCTCTGATCTTCTGTAAACGTAACACATTTCCAATTAAATAGGAGAATCAAAGTGGCACAACACAGAAACAATGTCCAGACCTGCACATCAGAATCAATTACAGGAGTGGTGAAACCGATTTGTTTAGAAGGAGTGATCACGTGGCCAGCCATCGGGCGCTGAGAGCATGCAGATCATTATTGAATGAAACAATACCAGCCGTATTTTGTACTACTGAAATAAAAGGAATTCTGAAAGAATAAAACTTTTGGATAACTCTCTTTCATTTTTTTTTGGTTGAGAAAAAATTACCCATGTATAAAGTATGAGCCTGTAATGTTTAAAACAAATACTGCTTAGATTCAAATGAGGAGAAATGTGCTGCTTTTAAAAATAAGTTCTGTATTGTATAATATTAGATACAGAGTGATACAGATATACACGTCTGCAGGAATTATGTCTTGATTCTCTGTTTTCCAATTTCATCACTGCCTCTTCAACTGCTCCTCTAAGCACTGTTAGAACTACAGTATTAAATAGGGAATGTTGTCCTATATCAGTTGAGTGGTCTATGTGTTTTACACATTAATTTCATTGGAAGATTAATGTGGAATGATTGTTTTACAAATAAATTCAATTTTGTAAATTGTTTAGCAAAGTACATTTTAGGAAACTTTGTCAGAGCATCAGGTTTCTTTTTCTATATTCAGTGACAAACAGCTAATGAATTGAATTGGGCAGGAAAGAATGTCTTTGTTACATTGAACTGTGACTTTTCAAGACTTCTGCCTTGTGCTTGTCAGACCTGAGACCCACAGAAGATTTTTTTCAGATTTAGGGAGAGACGTGGGCCACAGGATGGCCAGTAACCTTGTGTTTATGGCACTAGATTGAGAAGCTAACAGCCAAATGAAGGTCTTCAACTGCTATTCTCATACCCTCATATTCCATATAACATTTAATGTTCATTTCTACATTGTTCACTCTTATGGGATTTTTATCTCTGTCTGCTTTTGACTAGAAAGCCCAGCCTAGGCAGAAAAAGTTTCTGCCAATAAGACATTCTCTGTTTTTTTCCATTCAAATTTGGCTTGGTTTGAGTGTTTCATTAACTGTTTTCTTAACTTTGTTGTTGTTGTTTAGGAAAACTTCTCAGCCTTAACAGAAATGTTGTAACAAACAACATGTGAACAATTTAAATATGACACAAAAGACTGATGACCAATGACCCAAAACTAGAAAGTTCAAATATGAGACATTTTGATCTGTTTAGTAATTCCATTTCTGCAATCCTTTAGTTTGGGAAAACATTAAAACCCCTTCCAGAGTTAATTTAAATTTATGCACATTCTGAACTCTATATATCTATCCCTCATGTGTTTGTGTATGATTTCTTCAAACTTTTTGAAGCCTGAATCCTATAGATCACACCCATATGATTGATGTAAAGCCATGAATTTAACTTACTCTTCCAGGACAAATGCTGCAGTTGTATGACATAGTAATAACATCTGTGAATTTGAGCCTAAGAAAAGAGCATAGCATCTAAAAGGTACAATATTCTTAGACAGTTCTCTTTTAGAATGTATTTGCACTGGTGAGATTAGTTTACATGTGAGTTCTACAGGGATGCTTGTTACAAGCATGAGTGACATACTTTTCTGTGCAAGTAAGGTTTAGGGTACTTGTAGGGTATATGTTACCTTTTTTTTTTACAATGGCCTATTGAGGCTGCAGCCACCATGGCAGGCAAACAGTATATTGTCTGGATTGAATCAAATCATTATCACCATCCAGATCCAAATATAAAACTGTACCTAGTATTACAAGACCTGCTGCTCCTAGTGTGACACCTAAACACAACGTACAAAGATGTCAGATTTTCCATAAGTGGGCCACCTAAACCAGCTGCTAGGAAATGTCAAGGAGGACACTGCCCTTCTGGCAAACAGAGCTTTCTCCCTCTATGTCAGGCTCATTGCAATGAGTCTTCTTCCGTTGGCTAGGGAGAAGGAAAAATGGCTTTGTTGCTACCTAGTATGCTTTCTGGGGAAACCCAAGTTAGAGATGCTGCTGTAGTAAATATTTGTGTCTCCTACATAGAGTAAAAAAGCTTTTATGAGAAATTTTGAGAGTAGTTACTTCATAGTGCATCAGAAGGTAGTGGTTAAGAATGTGCTCCTAGGAGGCAGATGTTGTAAATCAACATAGGGAAGGATATAAATAAATCTGGGTCACTCTCATCCCAAACTTCCATTCTTCTTCTTTGCTGCAATTAAAGGCTCACCTGTAACATACCTTCTAGTAGGTAAAATAGGCAGCCCTTGATGACCTCTCGTAAGTTCAAAGATTCTGGCCTTTGAGTGCACTGAGAAGGACCAACACTGGAAATTTACTTCCTTGGGATTGAGGCCTTCTAGCACTAAGCAGACACTGATTGGTAGGTTTGGAGAATCTTTAGTTTTTTCTTCCTTCATCAATTAGTTCCTTCACAGACCACTTCTACCTAAGCAAATATACAGGTCTTTAAAAAAAAATGCATCTTGTTGAATTTTACTGATCCCCATTGTGATATTTCTAATATTTTCATCAGTCTCACTAAGAATACAAATACTGCATATGCAGTTTGCTCAGGTACACAGCAGACAATTTACTGAAATCCACACTGTAGTTACAGATATGAAACTATAATGGGTTTTGCCCGACATTCCAATAGACATTGCTAACAGGTACTACTACATGTAAGAATCTAAAAATGGATGAAAAATTGCAGGTTATGGACTAGGCTGTTAGATGGAAAATCTGTGATCTAGACTATAGCCTACAATTTTTGGTCAAATTTTTGAAAGTAGCACATAGCTATAACATCCCAAAAGTGGATCAGCAAAGAGACTGCAATTCAGAGCCACACTTACACTCTTGGTCCTTTCATCTCTGTTGCCTGGTGTGCAGAGAGGAAAGAGCTATTCCACAGCTCTTACCCATTGCAGAGGATCATATTGTAATATGATAGTGCATTTATAGCAACCCTCAGTCACTTCAGTGGCTTTCTGACTACTGGCCTCTCTGCTTAAGCAGGGCTTGGAAAGATGGAGCTTGTAACATGACAGCTTAACAAGTCAGCTGACTGCAGGAGACAAATGCTGATCTATTTATAGGGCATGACATCAGTATTGGTAAATTTTCAAACATCAGCCATTGCTATCTTGTGTTTGTTTAGAGATATATTGACTCCACCACATGTTGTCATAGATTTAACCCTAGGAATCTGATTGTGGGTTTGCACCACATGCCTATTTAATGCGCATTTGCTACATGTCTTCAGCCGCTAGGGAAAAAAAAACCTCTTTGGGAATTGTGCTTTTTTTGACTTGAAGTGTTGCCCATTTTCCTAGGAAAAGATCCTTTAAAGACAGAATTATGTGAATGTTTCTGTAATATGTACACACCTATGCAGCAACTTAGTATTTCAGAATATAACATATATTCCTTACACTTCCCTTTAATTTTTTCTTTTTTTTTTTTTTTCATCTGAACAAGTGTCATGTTCTGTACTCATTGGTTTAGATATAAGCAAATACAGTGCCAGAAAAAAAAATGCTTTCCTTGGTAAAATTAGCTACTTAGTATATTCAAAGTAATAAGGATTTGGTCCCATTTTTTCAGTATCTGATAGATCACGGCTGTAGAGCATTATTGTACATTATTTCCCTCATTAATATTCAGGTGAGAAGAACAGAAACATCATTGGTTGTTTTCCATTTAATCTCATCTGTCTATTCTAAAAATATGGCAATGCCATTCCACCTTTTAACATGTACAAGCTACTGATTCACTACAGATGTATATGGAAAAAAAATGTGGCTTCAGTTTTGAGGGCAAACTGAATGGGCCATTCTAGTTAATGGCAATTCAACTTTCATGAAAGATATTAATTGAAATTTCATGATTATATTTAGAGTTCAAAGGACACTATTTTGCACTAGTGGAATGAAACTTAAGCTGAAGCTCTGATGACATTTTAATCCCTTTGCTAGTTATAATATTACTGGGGAATAAGGATTAATTTTTTTCTTTCAGTTTAAAACAAATGGAATACTTTGAAAATAAAATTATTCAAATGTGTTGACTACCGATTCCCATAGCCATAATACTGGCCTAGCACTTTGCTATACTCTTTGGACAAAGTAACCACATACCTAATGCTCATGAGAATTACAGTAACACACATTTTTGTAGGAGAGTGGTTGAAAATATAGTTATTAAAAATGTAATTATATCTGGTCTGTACAAGGGTAAAGGGTTGCGAGTAGCTGTGCATTACTCACTTTAGAGAAATGTAGCTATATGCAGTAGAATTTAAAGGAATTTGTCAGTGAACTCTCAATCAGATTAGAAAGGAGTTATGACTTTGCTGAAGGTGATATATACAGGTCTAGTAAATATAGGATCCTTTTAAACTAGGACAACAGAAGCTCCTCCAAAATGTGGAGAGAAAAAAAAAAAAAGTAAAACACTGGCAGTATATAAGCCTTTCATTGTGCATTTTTGAAACTTACAAAACGTAATTTCTTTCTCAAAAAATAACAGATTTTTCATCAGGTTCCTGGAAAGGTGCCATTTTGGAGTCCACATGCTTTTTTTTCCCTCTTTATATCAGAAAAATTAAATATTTTTCTTCCCTCCCCCATCCCATCCAGGATAGTTCAGAATTTTGTTGAGTAAAATATGGTCACTTCTGTGCCAGTTTGAAAAAAATCCAATTTTGACATAACCAGGGCTTTTTTTTGTTGATTTTTTTCCTTTTTTTTTTTTTGGTCTCATCTGGGCCTGCCATAAAATTTGGAAATGTGTGAACTTGTCTTTCCAATTAAATAGCTTTTTTTTTTCTTTTCTTTTCTTTTCTTTTCTTTTTATAATTGGAACACCAGTGTGGATATGGCTACCACTTAAACAGCAAGTAAACCCATCAATGGCTTCTTTATTGGGCTCACAACCAGATGGTGGCAATACCCCACTTCACTCAGACTTCAATGGCTAATCTGGTTCATTAGCCTCCGGATGCATTTTTCAGTGAGCAAAAGGTGTTCATAGTATGATTGAAAAGAGATGAAAATGCCCTGGCTGCATCAAAGTGCTATTTTTTTAACATTTCAGGCGTCTCTCATCCAGAAAGCAATACAAATCTGTACCTGGCCAAATATGATGCTTATGACAACGGCCTCTCATAAACACTGTATCTCTTATTTCACCAAGTTAAAGCAGGCTTTCACTACCAATTTGAAAGGGAGTTGTTACTGCTTCACATGAAAACTGCCACTACCTTTTCTAAAGTTGCAAGAATAAAAGTAGACCATCTTTAAAATGAGGCAATTATTAAGTGGAGAAATGCAAGGTGAATTTTTAATCCAGAGAGCAAGGAAGATTCCCAGCAATTTTCAGATAATCATATCTTCTCAGACTTGTGTGGTCTAAAAAATTTCCTTTTACTCTGAGGACTACATCTTAAAGAGAAAGTGATATAGTGGTGCATGATATATTAACTCTGAGTTCTGTGGGTTAAATTCCTTCTTGTATTTCCCAGTGAACACAAGACTCTGCAGGATGCTGAATATTGCCCTAGTCTACAGAAATGACTGAAAATCTCAACCTGGTAGATTGAGAAATTGACACTAAATTGTTCTTCTGTAAATAGGATCTGAGGTCAAAAGTGATACAAATAGAAACCCACCACTTTGCTTAGAAAAAAAAAAAAAAAAAGAATAATTTCTTAGAGAATTAAAAGTTTGCTTTATTTGAAAGGTTTTAGTGGCTGAAACTAAGTCATAATTTGGAGAACAGAATTCCAGAAATAATTGGTGTAAATGCATTTCATTTGAAATGCAGTTTTTCAGCTATCAATTTGTACCTTTTTCAAAAGCATTGTTTTACCTTAAAATGTACTGCTCTGACAATGGAAAAATTTACTAGGAATGCATATTAAAGATTCAGATAGTAAATATGTAATATTCCCATGCAGATTTTTAATAGAAAGTGAAATGTTCTACTTGGCCAAGCTTTGGAGGAAGTGTATCATCTTTGGCAGGCTGATTCTATGACACCAAAGAAATCTGAATGAGTATGCAAACAAAGAATTGGAGGAAATGTAACATGAGACATTTCTCACATCAATTTGTTTCAATAGTTTGTCAAATTTAAGAATTACTTTCCTTTTCATCAACATGTGATTTTAAGGGTTAGTGATAGTGACTACATGTCTTACTTAGGCACAATTATTTGAAAATGTGTGAATACAGTGGAATTAGGTTATCATCCAGCCAAAAATTATTAAACATTTATTCATTGACATAGAGTCATAGAATCGTAGAATGCATTGTGGTGGAAGGGACCTTTAAATGTCACGTAGTCAAACCCCACTGCAAGCATATCTTTACCTAGATCAGTTTGCTCAGAGCCCCCCTCAGGTCTGACCTTGAATGTCTCCAGGGATGGTGCCTTCACCTCCTCCCTATGCAACCTATTCCAGTGTCCCACCACCCTCATAGTAAAGAACTTCTTCCTGATGTTCAATCTAAATCAAACCTACTCTAATTTAAAATCATTGCCCCTTGTCCTATCACTACATACCCTTGTAAACAGCCCCTCCCCAGCTTTCTTGTAGGCCCTCTTTAGGTACTAGAAGGCTGCTATTAGGTCTCCCTGGAGCCTTCTCTTTTCCAGGCTAAACAACCCCAACTCCCTCAGCCTGTCTTCATAGGAGAGGTGTTCCAGACTTATGATCATTTTCATGGCCCTCCTCTGGACCCGCTCTATCAGATCCATGTCATTCTTGTGCTGAGGGTTCCAGAGGTGGACACAATACTCCAGGTGAGGTCTCACCAAAGCAGATTACAGTGGCAGAATCACCTCTCTTGGTCTGCTGGACATTCTTTTTTTGATGCAGCCCAGGGTGTGACTGGCCTTCTGGGCTGCAAGTGAGCATTGTTGGTTCATGCCCAGCTTTTTGTCCACCAATACTGCCAAGTCCCTTTCCATGGGGCTGCTTTCTTATCACCTCATCCCTCAGCCTGTATTGCTAACAAGGTTTTTTCTGACCCAGATGCAGGACTTTGCACTTGATCTTGTTTAACCTCATGAAGTTCACCTGGGCCCACTTCTCCAGCTTGTCCGGTTCACTCTGGATGACATCCTGTCCCTCTAGCATATCGACCACACCATTCAGCTTGATGTCATCAACATATTTTAGACATTTTGAACCCATTCTGTTTGAAGTGTATTCCCTGGTAATTTCTCCTATTTACAAGTATAAATTGGACCGCAGGCTGTTGCATATTGCCCATAGAAAGATACTTGGTACCTTAAGTTTAATAAAATAAACATCTTTAGCTGTAAAATAAATAACTGTTTTTTTTCAATTTCAATAGGGAAAAAATTTCCAACGAAAAGATAATGTTAAGTGATTTAACATTATTGCAGTTTCAGAGGCAGTTCACTTAAAGAATGAACACTGATTCCATTACCAGTATTGGAGGTGTAAGCCTGAATGAACCCTTGGAGTAAGAGCCGAGCCAAAACACTGGGCTATCCATGTGAAACAGTTTTACCAGTACTAATTAGCATTTTGTATTTTTGTCTAAGTAATGCTAATGAGGAAGGAATACATCATGGTTTGGGTAATAATTTACCCTTAGTGTGCTGAAGCCATGAGAAAACTATGCAGGCTATCCCAAGACATTGTCAATAAACCATGAAGTTATGTTACCATTGCTTCTATGCATGACACATATTCTAACTACCTCTAAAAACATTTTAAAGGCAGAAAATGTGTCTCAGTGCTGTGTCTCCCTGTACTTGAAGGCACTGACTTGCTTCCTATTTTGCCCCAGGATCGCTGTCTGATTTTAGGAAAGTCATTTAGGTTCT
>JAAGNO010030082.1:0-21350 GCA_033439905.1 Ceryle rudis | reverse complement strand
TGTCTGATTTTAGGAAAGTCATTTAGGTTCTGTTGTCTGATCTTCCTTTTTAACTGGTCCTGAGTCCCAAGAGGTGATAAAAGATGTTTGCACTTAGTGCTTAGAATTGCAACTGGTAGCACCTTTGTCATGCTGTGGAATGTGTAAACCTTATCTTGGCCCTTTAGCTAGCACTAGAGTTGTATACTTACCATAGCCTGAAGCAGGAGATCTGAATATGTTTTTCGCTACCTGCTCTCTTTAGAAGCTCTCCATCTTTGCACTAGCAAAGCAGTGAGAAAAATATGATTTTTTTTTTTTTTCTTGTCCATTTGCTTATAAATTGAAGCTCTCTTGGGAAAGCTTTTCTGTCAAAAGGGAAGCAAAATTGTAACCAATATATTGAAAATGCTTCTAAACCTGGTCTATGCATAATGGGAATGCCCCTAATAGAGGAATGCTTTTCTTACACCTTGGTTTTCTCAGACATGGGAACATTTATCTGCATTGAGCAGCTGAAGAAAATTGAATAGACAAATAACAAGGCAGAGTGAGCGGGATACAGACTGTGTGGAATTTTCTGTGTATTTTAAAATATTAATTGAATATTAATATCTGTTGTGGATTTCTCTGGTTGAGAAATGCTTGTAGTTGAAGACATGGCAGCATTACCTGTTACATGGATATTACTAGTACATATATTTATTAGTTTATAGCAACTCTAAGGATTGTTTCTTAAGATAATGTAGACCGTCTTATGCTATTCAGTGACTAAGTAGCTGCCTCTTCCTACTTTTAAATTACTAGATCAAATAAAGGTAGTAGATTAAACATTGCCTCTCTGATCTTAATGCAATTTTTGTACATTTTTCTGTAAATTTTAGTTCAGAGATTGTCAGAAGAAACTTTTCTAACATTTCTTCTGAATCTACTTCTGAAATACATTAGTGTGAAAAAGAGGGGGCAGTAGATTAATTAGTAAGTGAACCAGTTAATTAATATTACAATTAAATCTGCCTGAGGTATGCTTATAGCATCCTTGACACTTTTCAAGTAATGGAAAAGTGTTTTCTTTCCCTTCTTCTCAAAGCTCAGCTGAAAATGTGGCTTGTCTGAAACAATGCTTGCGTGAAGTTGGTCAGAATGAGGTAGACGAGTGAGTTACCATGGTGTCAGAATTATTTTGTGTCGTATGATAGGGCTATTCTTCTACTGTTCACAGGACTGAAATAGAATAGAAAATTTGTAATTATATACAATATGCTGCCAAGAGATCAACTTTGTTGCTTTTGGCAATCACTAATGATTTTTTATTTTGCAAGAGCAGCATAATGTTTTATTTCTGCCCCCATTTTTCATAAAAAGTTAATTTGCATACATTTCTGCAAGAGTGAACCATGTTACTATGGGAAAAAAAGCTGTAGAGAATCATCTGAAACAGAGAGTATTTACCATAAGTAAAAAAAAAAAAAAAAAAAAGAAAGGTGAGATAAAATCATATAACACATTTCAGGCCTAAGACTTCATGATAGAAAAAGGTATTTCCTTCCTCTGCTGGGAAATGAGGGTCCTGTTTTGTGTGTCCCATCCTCACAGTGTAACCTGGGGCTAAATTGACATAGATGAGCCAGGATCTGTAATGAACTCTGAACATACGCTTTTCATGGCTTGTGATATTCCCAGCATGGTCCTCAAACTCCATGTCCAATACAATCTGACCCTGAGATTTAATGAGGCCAAAGAAGCAATGCAGCAGCAAATACTGCAAAGAGTGCTTAGATTCCTCTCTTCCAAAAATATTCAATTTATGCTTTGGGCTGGGAGCAGCCACCCTGCTGTCCCTGGAGTTCAACACCTTACTCAGACCTTGTCATCACCACAGAAACTGTGGAGAGGCAACATTAGCAACAATCCCTCCTAATGATGTACTGACGAGATTGCAACAGTTGTGGGCCTGATGACCATATCCTGCATTCCCTATCAGGGTCAGAGCCATATCTTTGTTTCTGGATATTCAGAAGGATACAAACTGGGCTCAAAGGGATCATTATTTATTTATTTATTTATGTATAACCCAAAAGGTAATCCAATGAGTTGGAGTAAAAATCACTGGAGAGAGGAGGGGGGGTGAGAACAATGGGTTTGGCAGTCTCAGGAAGGTTACAGTATTTCACATCTATCAGTGGCAGAGCATTTTAAAAAGCACATGAAAATACCCACTTTTGCTGTTCATTTGAGAAATGGGGTAAAGGAATGGTAATTCCTTTTTTTGTTTGTTTGGTTTTCCTCTAAAAAGAGGCAAATATAGTACGTCTTTCTGTTGGTGTTGGTCAATGTCCAGGCAGAGATTTGTGAAGCACGTTGGTGAATCCACCAGCCAACACAGTCTGGTCCAGTACACATGCTCCCAGTGGTGTGATTTGGGAGTGGTCACAGAACTACAGCACATCTACTCAGGAGTCCTGCAATAATCCTGACACAGAATCCTGCTCACAAAATGTGTTTCCAAATTTGCCCTTCTTTCTTTTGTTCCTCACAATGACTATGTAAAAAAGTTAAGTGGATGTATCAATGTGGATTTTAAACTATTGTAACTCTGTAATCATGATTATTTGCAATACTTTTGTCAGAGATGATAATTGTACTCCTTATGAACATCTATAGTATATATATGAACAACTGGGTAGAGCAAGACTGAATTTCACTTATTTCACTAATCTCCCTTATACTGCATCTAAAAGGCTGCCACAGTTGATGCCAGAACGATGCACAAATCGCAAGAAAACTAGAGGCAGATAAGAAGCACATAAGAAGGCACATAAGAAGAGATAAAGAGAATACCAATATTTAATGGGAATTTGAAAAGCCATTAAAACCAAAACCAAACAAACAACAACAAAACAAAACAAACAAACAAAACCCCAAACAAACAAAATAACCCACATATCCTTGCAACTTCTATACTTTTTGTTTTCGTCATTTAGAGCAAAATGTTAATAGCCTACTTACAATCTGAATGAGACTGCAGGTCATTTCCCAGCTGTTTATTCCTCGATCCAGCTCATTTTCCTCTTGCTGATCCCTTCTTCTTTCCACTGGGGACAAGGGCTGTAACTCACCCTGACCAGTAGAACAAAGCAGCTTGTCTTTTTAATGGTGGACTAAGCAGTTGTGAGACATCCACATTTACTAAGGCTTATTTCACAACACTCCCTTTTATTGGGATCCTAGATCATGAAAGAGTCTGTGGAAAGGAGGAGCAGGGCCTGCAGAAATAATTTCTGTCTTAGGAGAACGCTTTCAAGTACCTTTCCTGGGCTCCCTGATGCAGAGGAGAGAGCAGCCCTGTAAGGTCCCCCCAGGACCATCAGTTCTGGAGGGCCCCTATGCCTCCTTGCTAGTGCCCCAGCCTAGGGCAGGCACAGCGGCCCCACTTCAGCAGATGTGGAGACTGAACAGACTGTCTTCAGTTTTACTGCCAGTTCCACCATCTGCCTTTTGTTATCTGAAATGACCTCTGTTGGTATCTGCTCTGCCTGCTCTTGTCTGCCTCTTCTGCTTGGTCTTTGTTCATGATCAGCAGATGTTTGGGCTACACTTAGCTTGGTGAGGACATTTAATGCTATTGTGAGATACTTTTCCCTTGCTTTCCCCTTGCTCTGGTAAGAAGTTTAGAGATTTGCCTTCCAGTTGGGTTTTCCACAACCCTGGCTGTAAAAAAATGTACTCATAAAACTCATGCTCAGATTTATGGTGTTTTTTTTGGTTTTGGGGGTTTGGTTTTTTATTTGTTTGCTTGGTTTTATTTTTTATTATTATTATTTTTCTAGATTGATATAGATTGAATGGACTTATCTTTCTTCCTTAGCCAACTATCGGACTAAGCAGGAACTGGTTGTTTGGAAACTGAATCCTTACACCTTGTATTCAACCCATTTTATTTCATGTATTCCCACTACTTGGCTATTGTTATTCATATTTTAACACTATTTTAAAAGGACATGTGCACTTTATGACAAGTAAAAAGTCTGAATGATTGAATCAATGCCATCATTGATTGCCCTGAAAGCAGAATCAAATGCTCAGTCAAACTGAACACCTTGGAACCTAATCCTTCAGATTTTATTCAGATTACATCCCCCTTGTGAACACTGGGGAATTTGGCATAAGCCTTTCATTAGCAGAAACCCAGATTTCTATTGCAAAAAAAAAAAAAAAATTGCAAGATTGCTACTGGCAATTAAATCTGCTATTTGTGTGGGATAAAGTCACTACATATATATATATATTTTGTTTTTAATGAACACTTTTTAAATATTTGGAGGGATGAGGACAGAGAAAACAGTTTTGGTGATGCATCTAAAGAACAAATAGGGTGTATCTGATACATTTTTGTGCTATGTCAACAAAATAGTATAACTAGAATTTGCACAAAATATAATTCACAACTAAAGCAATACAATTTGTGGGTCACTGTAGCAATATTTGATTTTCACATCCACAAGTCCATGAGACATTAGTGATTAACTTAACACAACCAGTAAACAATAAACTGGATCTTTTACTCATACATGTGCCATAGGAGGGATTACATATATTCAAGGTCGTTTTGTTAATTATTCATTTATGTTCTTGGAAGTATAAATACTTCAAAAAATATGAGATGGCTATAAATCTTACCTGATTTAAGTAGAGAGAAAATGACTAGTCGGTTGAAGATAGTTTTTACTTGAGCAACAGCTCTGAAAGAAATAATTTTTGATTAATGCAACTGGTACAAAGCATGTGAATATTGTTCCTCTATTGTAAATCATAAGCTATTGCAACTACCTATACTGATTCTAACACACCCTTAGTTTAAGCACATTGATGAGAAACATTTTTGCAATAAATACACTTTGCATATGACATTTAAAACAGTTTATTAAGGGAAAGAGATAATTAAAAGTTGTTAGAAGTTGGATTTCAATTTATGCACTTTCTACATTTTGGAATTGCATTAGTGTTATACCAATAAATTCCACCATTTCTGCAAGTATTAGAACTGACTTGCTAGGTTATTTGGAGTGAAAATATTTTAAACTATCTCTTGAAGCATGTGTCTTAAAATAAGAAAGCCTAAATATTTTCAGATGTAGTTTCATTTGTTAGTGTAATGCACTTGCCAGCACAGTTAGAACATGACTAAAGGGTTTCTCTGAAAAAGACATGGTCAGGTGTGTCCTGGTGCAGTGAATGTTAATATGCTTTCAGCAGAAGCACATTATGCTTTTATTTCTGACTGTACACTGAATTATTTACACCTTCAAGGCAGCTGATTGAACTGCAGCATCAGTCAATTAGCAAATCAAAAATTTATATGATTCCAATTTAGCATGGAGTCCTTCTCTCTTTTTTTTTCTTTTTAGATTTTCACCCTGACAGTGACAAATTACTCCTCTGCTGGCTGAGATTGGAAATTAAAAGCATTTAGAGTTGCTCATGCATTTATGCTAATGAGAACTTCTGATATGATTTGCATGCAAAAGAGGACAATCTGAAAGCTCATCAGTTTTTCATGCTTCCGCATTTTGATGTAGCAGGATTTTTTCTGTTTTCTGCAGAGCAGAAAAATTTTTCTTGGGGAAACAATACTCTATGTGAACAAAAAGACTTTTTCTTTTAAGTCAGAAAGTTTCTTTTTTTTTTTTTACCCTCCAGATTCTTGTCAAATCATTTGCTTTGCTGTTTCAGGACTGCAGCCCACATTCATTAGCATTTTAGATGTTTATCAAAGGAACGATCCAGTATCTGCCATGCAAGATTATAGCTCAAGCTTCATTTTAAATTCAGGAAGAAAAAAAGACCTGAGGACAGATGAGAAGAGGGATGTGCGCTCTGACAATCTTCTTCACAGATACACCCAAATTAATCCTATTTAGAGCAAAATTTGATTAATCACCAGAGGTGGCAGACTTAAGTTTAGTGAAATAGTTAACTCTGACAAATTTTGGGGACCTCTTTTGTACAGCCTTTCTGGAATACAAACAAAGGAGCCAGATAATACAAATGAGACAGCAGATAACTTTAAAATGAATTTTTAAAAAAGCTCCTGTTTAGTAAAGAGATTGCTGTCATTTTTAGGTGTTTAATTTTGCTTTCCAATTTGCTATAACAAAAGACAATAGGATAAAGAAGGCTCTGGAGGTAACAGAAGACATCGGTTTGTTTATTTTGATTTTGCACTATATGATTTTATATATTGCAGTTAGTATAATTAAAATAATTTGCAAAGTAAAGGAAAAGAATTATTTCCTGATTGTTTGTCTTGCCTGAAAAGGTTGATCAGGTTATATCTCTGTATGTTTGAGCTTTTGTGAATGTACATTTTCTTTTGGAAATTATTTTTTTTGACACTGGTAATTTGAAAGACCCTAACCAGTGTCCGGCATTTACAAAAATTTTTGGTGCTATAGTACTTGCTGAACAATAGCATAATCCAATAATTATTTCAGTCGCCAAAAGCAACTATTTAGAGTTTTAATTATAATTATGCATTCTATCTTATCACTCCGTTCATCAAGTTTCAAAGTATTGTTTAGTAAAACAAAGGCAATATACATGTGATATGTCTATTTTACAACTGAGCTAAAATTAAGAAATGAAATTTAGATTATAATGTACTCAAACCATCTTCTAGAATACACTTTACACTTTGTATCGTTTTTTAACCCCAGCTACATGCAGCAGCACTGAAGACTTGCTGAGATTCAGAGGTGTTACAGGAGAATGGCACCCATGGACTTCACTGGCATTGCAGTGATGTGCTTTACAACCAATGTGCTGCATGCTCAGACAGCTAACAGCAGGTGTATACTGTGTTCTGGTAACATGTCCTGTCTTAAGGCAATATTCTTCCTTTGTATGCCTGAAAAGAAAATATCTGTTTCTTCTGTACCTGGATCAGTTCACCTTTTTCTTTTGCTGCATTGATCCCCAGGTTCATGGAGTAGATATCTTCCTTCATTCCTTGATGAGAAAAAGGGGACTGTGGTAAGGTAATCATGAAAGGGGAAGCAGAATGAAGGGTCCAGAAAAGAGAGAAAGGACCATGCAAGATCATAACTTAGCCTTGGCTCTTCTCTTTAGTACATTACAAGTTATGGTACAGTGGAAGGTACCCACCTGGATGCAATCCTGTATAATGTCCTCAAGGCAAACTTGTTTGGTGGTGGTTGAAATAGATGATCTCTAGAGGTCCCTTCCAACTCTGTTATTCTGTGTTAAAGGAAGCGGCTACCTTGATGTTGTTTGCCTGCAACTGCCACTGTTAAATCAAATAAATGGCTTTTTGTTCTTGCTTCAGACTGGCATCTTGGTATTGGCATTCATCCCTGCTTCTTTCAACAGCCAGCTAGATGGCTTTTTCACTTCACACCTCTAAAGGTCAAAATGTCATTGGAAGTGCTTCCTCCAAGTCAGGTGCTTTGTGGCTGCAGCTTCTGATTTTAACTCTCTGAGGTTTTGAATTTTTCAAACAGCTGATGTGCCTTATCACAGATAGAAGTCTGGGTTTCTTCTCCCTCACCTATTTCTGGTCTATGCAAGTGACATGTCCTTGGCCATAAAGATTAGGTCTCAATGACAGTGACTATCTTTCTACTGTCCTTCCACATCCATTGGAAGCCCTCAGATGCTGTGGATGTTTCTCTGTTACAGCAGAAGCACATAAATGTCTCAGAAGCAGTATCAGCAGGGAAGCAGAAAAATCTCTGATTGACAATATCTATTAAGACAGGGAACCTTGAAAACTCCATGAATATGATGTAAGTATTACATGAAGTTCTTCCTTCACCAAAGTCTTCATCTAACACAGGTTAAAAGTCAGTGACAGAAGAATAAATTATTTTTTTCCTTTCCCTCTCTGATAACTAAACTTACTTTTCCAGTGTTATGTTATTTCTTACTGAATGACTCTTGTTTTTCACAGACTGAACACTTTCACAAATCTTGCTTTGCTGTCCTTCCTAAGAAAACCCTGCTGAGATAACCTACAAAATACTAAATTAAAAACATGATTTTCCTAAGTTGACAACTTACACAATGTCTGTACATAGAATCAAAGATCTGTTGAACCAAAAATCTACTTTTTGTATTACCAAAAAGAATTTACAATCCCAGTATTTTTTTTTAATCCCTACAAAGATGGATACATTGCTTATTCTGTATACACTTGTCTTCAGCAAGAAGATTTGCAAAGCCTTTCATTTGAAGACACTCCCAAGTTAAAACTGCCTGATTTTGAGGGAGGTGTTTTTACTTCATCCTCCTCAATGATCATCTATACTAAGGAGGATTTTTTGCCCTTCAGATTTATTTTTTTTATCCTAATTTTCTCCTTCTTGATTCCAATTAAATTGCTGAGATCTTTGAAACCAAAGATTACAGAAAACAAAAATAATAAATTTGGAATAATTTAGATGTCAGTTTAGTCTCCCAACATAATGAAGTTAGTTTCTTATCATAGTAAGAGAGTATCAGTTTTTATGACAGTTCATATATATTCAGCTCTATATCTTTCACTCTATTGGCAAAATACTATTTTCACAGGCTCTTCATGACCTATATTTGGGGTCAAGCCAGTACCTCTTCATCCTTCAACAGACACCTTTGTAAATCACCTTTTATCCTTCAGGGAAATAAGCTATCAAGATAGATTGGAAGAGAATTCTGAAGCCTCTGATCTGGAGGTGTCGTTCATCTCACATTATTTTGAAATAATCTTCTGTCTTCCTCCTGGTCACCTCTTTGTCAGTACAGATTCTAGTTTGCCAGGCTGATGAGTTCAGCTGGGACATCCTTTGAGTCCTGAAGTTTATTCTCTTCAGGATTTATATGTTCTTATGCTGGTGGACAGGTTTCCTTGAAGCTAGTTCAATGATCTAACATATCTATTCCCAAATGCAGCAAATGAGCGATAATTACCTTTGTGAACAGAGAGTGCCATTAGAACTGCTGTCCAATGCTCTAATTGTAGTCATCATCCTATGTTCAGCAGGGATCAGGGGATATTTCACTGTAAATTTACCTGTCTGCTTGCAACATACCATCAGAAAATTGCTTTACAATCACATATTCATCCTGGAGATTTCCCAGCACTTGCCATTTCTCATTTAGGTCAGTTATTGCTGAATTTTATGTGTGACCCAAACTATGCATATAGGTGTCTATTTGGTCTGCCTCTGTAGTGGACTTACATGGGAAATTATTTGCTCTCTTCTGTTCTGGTAGGAACCATAAAGTTGCAAATTTTTATTGTCTTCATAGCAGACAAAAGTAGAGTATGACAAAAGAATTACTGGGAATAATTTTCCATTTTTCAGTTTACATCTTAACACCAATGTAGACAAAGTCATGAATAGTTATAGGAAGTACTTTAGAAGTGTTGCATTATATTGCCATGTTCTCTGTGTGAAACTCCCCTTGAAGTCAATAAGAGTTGTGTATGCTATTCAGTGGCATAATCAGGCAATAAATTATGAAAGCTCTGCAAACACCAAACATAACAAGCCACAAACAAATGACATTACCAAGTGACAAAAATACCCAGTGTTATGCTAGTAAAAGAGTTAAAGCTAATAGTTTTGAATGTGATAAAATTCCTGTAGCTGGTAGGATTTGGCAAGCTCTAGCAAGTGGGTTAGGAGGAGAAGCTTACCTTGTACACCTGCATATTGCAGAGTTTCCAGCTCTTCCACATAGAGGTGAATCTCAGTTGCAGCTGTGATGGAAAAAGAGGTTGAACACAGACTTGCATGCTCCAGCATTGTAATAGTTTTCTGGTCCAGGACTTCTCATAGGTGACTTTGTTGGGTCTCACATTTAATTTTCAAAAGAGTACAAGACTGATCTAATATAAAATAACATTTTAAACCAGTGTTAACACTACATATTTGAAATCTCCTTCTGGGAACTTTACTTCAGGAAAAGCTGGTTACAAAAAGTGCCTTAAAAAATATATGTATTTTTTTCACAGTACATTTTAAATAACATGTTGAAACAGAGTTTTCCAAAATGACCACTTTAAGACTGTAATCCAAAATGGAATTTACTAAAATATTCAGGAGATCTTGACACTTACAAAAGGGACTGAGAAATGTGAGCCTTGTGTTGACTAGAAGTGACATTCTGAAATTGTTCTCTCAGATCTTAAAATTCGATTAAGAATAAACAAAGGATCCCAAAGGTCTGAGATTGCTCTAGGCTTTAGAGCTGAGTCTAACTTACAAGAAAGAAGATCTTTGTAGAATACAGCCCTGCTTCTCCTTAGAGTATTTGTAATGACAAGAGGAATGTGTGCTGAGATGCTGCAGCTGTTATCACAAGCCAGCGATTTATCGCAAAGCAAAGGAAAAACTGGCTGTCATTGCAACAGTTCATCCACCTTCCTATTTGGGGGATGTACCCATGGTACTCCTTGGACAGTAAAGGTTTCTGACTCTTGCTATGAAAGCGTTCTTTGATGCTTGCAGGATAATTTTGAAGCTGAGGTTATAAAATGAGGTGTGGAGCTCCAGACAGTCCTGCTTTTGAACTAGTGACAGATTGGCCAAAAATCTATTGGATTTCCAACACTTACCTTATTTGTTTGTTTGTTTGTTTATTTTGCTAGAATTAGTTGAAGTTACTTCCATGTTACCTTATTTGAAAAAAGACTCATGACATCTTCCTGCTCACTCCTCCTTATTGTGAAAAAGAAATGTCATTGCAGAACTGGTTTCAGTTTTCCAGTATCCCCCACTCCTTCTCCAACAACAGCAATTGAATTACCAGGGAGGTGCCATCTTCCCTTGTCAGAATTAAGGATGACTGGAAAATGGTTTCACCATTAGTTCCTGCTGCAGCTCAATGAATCAATTTACTGCAGGTTTGTGTAGCACCTGGAGTGGAAGAGGGCTCAACAGAAAACAGAGGAGGAAGGGCTCCATGAAAAGGGCAAATAAATCCTACCTGGGATTGTTTTAAACTGTATCTGGTACCATATATACAATGTAAGGCTTCAGAGCTGAAAACCAGATCTAGACAGCATCCCATCCTGTGACAAGTGGGCTGACACTCTAGACTTTGGAATTGTACCACCAAAGCAGACAAGACTCAACGTCCTTCCTCCCAGGCCTTTGTGTTCCTCCTCCCTCAGGGAGAGAAAAGGACATGGTTGTTTTGGGAAATGGGGAGCAGGGAAAAAGCTAATAGGAGGCAGGGGAGAGCCCCTGCTATGTGGGGTAATGCTCTCTCATTGGGAAGGTCTTTCTACACATTTGAAATTCTGCTCTCCCCTCTTTGGCCTCATTAGCACATAGCTGAGCTCTCCATTTGCAGGATCTGTCACTTCCATGATATTTTGGTTTCACTTAAAAACCGTGATTTTGTAGGCAGATGATGAGTATTTTTTATTTCTGTCAAAATCAAGGGCTCTTATGAAAAGAAACCTCTGTAGTAAATACTGCTTTCTGATCACTTATCTTTTTTATGCAGAAAAAGAACATAGAAGTGTGTGTGTTCTTCATTGATATTCACTTGGTCTTTCATGAGTTACTTAATTTTCTTAAAAAAAATTAAAGGAATATAGAGGGAGAGGGGAGATATATGGTATAATTCCCACAAAATATTTCATAGATGGGTATTTTTTTCCACAATTTAGTGGTGTGGACAGCAAGAAAATGTCTATTACTCTGTTAGCAATTACAGAAACACTGTCCTTCAGTCTACAGTTTCAAAAAGACAGCGTACATTTTTCATGTCTAAAGAAAGTGATAGTGGACATTTAGCCAGCAATAGACTTAGACTTATAAGTAGGTTCTACATTTACTTGAATTACTTTTATGTGTGCCAAGACAGCTATGGCTTACCTTTATATTTCTGTTTACCATTTACTGGTTTATACTGTCACAGTAGTTGTTTTATGTAGAAGGAAACATGGAGTATTTTTTCCTGTTCCACTGTGTGTGCATAGTTGGCCAGAGCTTTAATGCACATACTTCAAAAGCACTGTGGAATGGACAGGAAGGCCAGAAATGTAATACAGCACTAGGACTGGACATGTGTGTGACTGCTTATATTTCTTAAAATGTGCTACATATCTGCTCCAAGGTAACTTCATGCCTACTCCAAGATGCCACTTTTTATCAGCCTATTTCCAGGAAATTTAGATTCATCTTAGCATTCATGTTAGTTGTTTTGTGTCCAAGCTGTCCAGAAATCAAAGCTTTTGTTTTATGAAGAAAAAAAGACAAGCTTTTGAAGTTGGTTTTGTTACATATTTGGATAAAATAGGATACTCAGAAATCTGTTATAAAATTGAGATGGCAAGACTGGACCATCACTGAGTTGCCTACAGTTCAATGTGTAGCCCACTCACCTACTTTACTTCAAACACTGGCCTTATTTTTACCCTCTCCCACACCATCAAATCTTGCTTGTTTCTGCTCTCAGACTAGTGGATGATTTCTTCCCAAGCAGAGTTTGAGAAGCTTTGCAGAGGTTTGTTAAAGTGTCCTGGCCAACGCTACATCAATGGCTCCAAGCTCATTGCTCTGATTTATGGGGAGTCTTCCACAGGTGTCCTCACAAAGGTGTTTCATATGTGCACGTTCTCAGGAAGAGTCTTATGAAACTTCCAATTAAAGTTTCCTAGAGCTACTCAAGACCTTGTTTTTGCTTACACAGTTCAGATTTGGTTCTTTGCCAACTGCTTTCTAGGTCTCCCAACAGAATAATCTTTCCAAGGCATGCTCAGAGCATTATTTGTCATCTGGTTTCTAAATAACTCCACCAAAGCTCCTCTGCTGTTTGTGAAGTTGATGATTCATTTTGCACATGTTCTTTGTCTAAATGAGATATATTAATCTGAATCCAGCTCATTGTCCCCAGTAAAAGGGTAAGGGTGATAATTTTTTATATTCCCTTCTTGGATTTATGTAACTCTGTAGTTCAATACAAGTTGCTGGTTACTTTGTGGTGACTATTTAATGAGTAAATAGAATAACGGTGAGAGAGGGATGATTCATCTGTGTTTATTTTCTGACATAGCTGACAGCTAGAGTGATATCTTCTCCTTCTTTCTTCTTTTGTTACAGCAGTACTAATCATACCACACAGACACATTTGTCATTATATGTAATTATGTGCAATATGTTTACATTATAATATTTTATATTGGAGAGGCATAGGTTTTCATAATGTTTTTAGTTCCAATTCCTTTCTGCCACAGATTATTTCAGTTTATGAATATTTATAAATGACTTTTTAAAGTACAATAGCACATTAATTATAATAAAATGGTGATTTGGAAATAGGAGCAACTAGAGAACCTACCTAGATGACTACATAACTTCTGACAGAAGGGCAGCATTTTGTTAGTGCATGGGGAAGCTTTCCTTTGGCCTTGTTAAAGTGCAGAGAGTTTGTAGGAAAGGCTGCCATTTCTTATCTGATTAAAATGGGTCTGTCTGACCTGTTCACAAATCTTTTGAAAGACCTGTTCCTCTGTGGACCTGTTACTACTCCTCACAACAGTGTTTACACCCTCTCTCATCACTAGTCTCCTTTTTTTTTCCCTTCCTCCCCCTCCTTTTCTCCAATCCAATTAGCAGATTAGCCAGCAGGCTGTGATGCCTGAAGAAGTAGAAATTAAATCAACTTTTATCACATGGCAAACTAACTGTGGAGTTATCCAAGAGTACAGCCATACCCTCGGAGAGTCTTGTCCTTAAGGACCCCCAAGGGTGGCTAAGGAAATCAAAGGTGCCATCAAAGACTCCTTCAAAGTTATGACACTATCCTTCACAAAATCACTTCCTTGTGACGTATGGATGAGACTCCTGTGGTGCAGTTAAGTGACATGTTTGGGGCCAGCAGAAGTGGGAAACTGAGGAGCTGCATTAGTGTAGCTGACCCCTAATGAGAGTGCATAATAGGGCTGAGCAGTGCATGGGAGATGGAGAAAACACCACAAGTCAAGCACAGCTCCAACATGTGCTGCCATCAGCAGCAGGAAGAAGATATTTAACTGTGGTTTTTTTAAACTGTGTAGTTGCAAGTGTGGGTAATATGACAGTGCTGACAAGGCGGGTGTAGTCAGTAGGTTTTAGCAGATTGAGCTAAACATTATTATTTAGGCAATAAAGTTATATTCTAACTAGAGACATTTTTCTGTGTTGGTACATGACCATACATTGATTAGCATTCATTTACTAGCACGTTGCATTAAATATTTTATCCACGTGTGAAAGAATCTTCAGAGGTCACTTTTGAACAATCCAGGCAACTTGTAGGAGATATGCAAAGGTGAAAGTCTTGCACGACTTTAGGCAGGTCTCAGTAGTTGTTTCAGATCTTATTTTATATAAAATAGAATACATGATTATTGTAAAGTTGGTAAAACAGTGCACCAGACTGATACAGACTACACAAGCTACTTTTACAAGTAAAGAATAAATCTTAAGGTTGCTGAACTGTTTGGGTTTGGAAAGATTTTGAGATGTACTGTGTGAAGTACAACTCCATAAGGTAGTTTAATAAAACAAGCTATTTCTGCACTTGAAGAAATAATTGTGGCTGGGGAAAGCAAACATTTTACCTCCACAAAAGAGCAGTAAGGAAAGGGAGGAACACCTCATGTATTTAACAGCCATGTAGCTGCTCACTCACACCTTCTGGACTCTGGCATAACCCTAAGATCTACCACACACTTTGCATATTTTCACCTCAAAACTAGACCAGCAAATGTCTGCTTGCATACAGTGGATCATATCAATGCGACATTTGCTTTTACACACAGAAATGACAGACCAGCTCTATCTGTTTCATTGCTTTCCTCTGACTTCTAGCTCTGAAGCTTGATGATGACACCTCTGTAAAAAGAAAAACAAAACCTGCAGTGCAACTACTTTGCTAATGAACTTTTTTATTAATCCAATCATGCTGATAGCATTCAGTGTGAATATCTTGCTGAACTAATTAAGGTTTGAGGCTTTCTTTTTCCTTATCTTCATGAAATCAGAGAAACAGAGAAGATCCAAGAGTTGAAAAGATCTCTGAGGAGCAGAACAGAAAAGCTGAATTACAAAAAGAGAAGACAATCAAAAAGCATTTTGGAAGTGCAGGAAGGTAAAGGAAACATTTAACAAAAAGTAATTCTCATAGAAGGTAAGAAAGATAGAATTTTAAAATACAACTATTCATATTTATAGTTCACTGCACATTTTTCTGGTTTGGTTTTGAATTAATTTACTTTAAAATTATTGCGCATATTTTGACTGCATGATTTCCATCTAAGTTTGAAGATCATGAGGGAAAATTCCATTAAGAAACAACATACTGTAAAATTTTCAATGGTCCAAGTGGTCAGCACACAAAAGATCAACATAAATACATATAGAGACATGAAATAATTTACCATAAATAGTAATAATGCTGTGTCATCCCATTCCAGCTATAGAGAACATGCCAACTGGGAACTGACTCGTTTTTCAGCTTCAGGGGAATATCCATTTTTTATATATCTACTCAACCAGATACTGTGTCATGTTATACCTCTTTTGGTCCAGACAGCCTGCTGTGGCAAATTATTTCATGTATGCATAAGAGAAAGCTTACTTTAAAAATATATTTATAAGTTATAAAAAAATAACCTTTAATGGGACAGTGATGTTAATTGGCTCTAAATGATAACCGAGTCCTATGGTACAAAGGAGAGGATGATTGAATTCATAGTATTCTCCTGCTGTATTCCACTTGTTCTTTTCATTTCCTTAACACAATTATTTAGTAGTGGCCTCTGGTAAAGTTTTGCACCTAAAGCGTTGTCATAAAATATTCAGAGTTGCTATATTTTAATACTGCTGAGTAAGTACTTTGGGTTTATTCTCTGGTGATTGAAGTATGGAGCTGTATTCCTGTACAAAAGGCTAAACAACAGTAAAAAAAAATACAGACTTTATACTTAAAGTTTGGCAACAACATGCACACACACACTTTTGAGGGCATGTATGGCTCAAAAGGCCAGGTGCCATCAGCAGGTACTCTGGCAGGTTGAAGTCTCCAGGGAATGGCCCACTGCAGAACAGAGAAAGTGGAAAAATGCACAGCTCTGCCGCTTTGTAACAAGTGGTGCTATACGTGAAGAGCTGCTCTTGCTGATTACCTCCTCAACGTCTTTACCCCAGAAAACCTCAGCTGTGGGTCCAGTCCCTTCCCTGTACAAATGACCCTGTCTAGGTAGGAGGATGACATGCTGCTTAATATTTGTACACGCAATTTTAAGCACTGATGTGCAGGAGCTCTCCCTGTTTCTCTGCCCCCCTCAGAGGTGTACAAGGTGGGAATTGCCCGCTAGTTTCCAACAGATGTGCACAACTCCCAGAGATCAATTTCTCTCTCTTTTTTTATGCCTCTGAATGCTGCTGCCCTGAGGATGTTTCCAGACTTTTCCTTTATTTATAATGGTTAATTCTTTTCTGGTAGTAAACAAAGAATTCCTTGTTATACAACAAATATTTTTGTCTGTGACAGGTTGCACCAGTCATACAGAGAAGAATTCATCTTCAGTGAGCAGACTTTGGAAAGCACAAAGTGGTTTCAGTGTTACGTGCCTTGTCCCACTAATATCATAATTGAGCTCATATGATATGAGGCTGAGATCAGCTTTTTTTAAGAGACTTGTATATGAAAATAAATGAATGAAGGGGTTTCCACCCAAGCTCTTGGTGATATACAAATGCTTAAATAGAAACTACTCCTTCTATCAGGACATATCTGGAAAAGCAGGAGCTTCTACCCCCTAGTCAATGAAGAAGATGACACAATACTAAGATGCAATACTATTGGCTCTTCTGCTTGGGAACTGGGAAATTTCCCAATGGGTTCAAACAGAGGCCACCTCCGAACTGCCATGGGAGAACTGAGGCTTGGAGAGATATTTCAAACTGCAGGCACTAGGAGGGAAAAGCGTAATAAAGCTTAATAGGAGAAAACAATTAGGTTTCAGATATTAATAGGAGTTTTGAGAACTGAAGAATCACACAATCTCTTCACCCAAGTCCTCGCTGTTTCTCATGGCTGGTATGGAGCTTCTGAACCTCGAGGGTTGCTCTAGTTTCCACAGAATTTCAAATGACGACATATTCTGGATGGAGGGTTTAATGAGACACTTCAGTTTTTTGTGGTTTCCAAGAATGAAGTTGAGATAAGCTTTAAACAGAATAATTTTCTCTGGGAGGCAGTAGTTTAAGAGTGAGTGACCTGCAGAGGTATGTCAAAGCCTGTAAAGTTCCACGGTCCCCCAGATTCTAGGAAATAAGCAAACAAAATTGGTGCTGAGGAGCAGTCAGGATTGGGGCAGAACACAGCACCAGCTTTGTAATGCTTCATCTCCATCACCATGACATTAAGGGGAGAGACATCTGTAGCCCTTCCTTCTAACTTCTTACCTCTCCATGCTGTCAACAGAACCTGTCAGCAGTCCACAGGCCTTTCATTTCCAGCAGGTGTCAGACACAAACATATTCCTTTTGTTTTTAACCCAGCACAATAATTTAAACACTTCACCTTGACACCAGCAATGTTAAAGCAGAATAACTTCCCATGTAAAGTATGATATTCAGATGTGCTGACACCTTGAAACAGTATGAAAGAGCAAATGAAATCATTATCCACCTGCATCTTGATTATCATTAACTATGGTTATTGTTATTATTATGTTTTACCATGAGAAAATGGTTTTAAAGTAGCAAAGACGCCTCTTCCAAATCAGATTTTGATTACTTATTATAAATTTAGGTAATCATAGAATGTTTTAGGCTGGAAGGGACCTCTAGAGGCCATCTGGTCCAAACTCCCCACACAAGTAGGGACATCTCTACCTAAGACAGATTGCTCGGAGCCCCATCAAGCCTGACCTTGAATGACTCCAGGGATAGAGCCTCCACCACCTCTCTGGGCAGCCCTTTCCAGTGAACTATCACCCTAATATTAAAGAATTTTTTTTTCTAATATCCAGTCTAAATCTGTCCTTTTCTAGCTTAAAACCATTTCTCCTTGTCCTATCATTACAAACCGTTTTGAATAGACCTTCCCCTGCCTTCATGTAGGCCCCCTTCAGGTACTGGAAAGTCACTATAAGGTCCCCCCAGAGCCTTCTCTTCTCCAGGCTGAACAGCCCCAACTCCCTCATCCTGTCTTCATACAAGAGATGCTCCATTCACCTGATCATTTTGGTGGCCCTTCTCTGGACATGCTCCAATATGTCTACATCCTTCTTGTGCTGGGGGCTCCAGAGGTGGACACAATACCTGGTGAGGTCTCACCAGGGCAGAGTAGAGGGGCAGAATCACCTCTCTTCATCTGCTGGGCAGAGTTCTTTTGATGTATCCCAGGATGTGATTGGCCTTCTGGGCTGTGATTGCACACTGGTGGCTCATATCCAGTTTTGCATCCACCAGCACCCCCGAGTCCCTTTCCACAGGACTGCTTTCCAGTATATCCTCTCCCAGCCTGTACTAATAATGTTGGTTACCCTGGCCCAGGTGCAGGACCTTGCTCTTGGCCATGTTGAACCTCATAAGCTTCATCTGGGCCCACCTCCCCAGCCTAGCCAGGTCCCTCTGGATGGCATCCCATCCCTCTGGCATATCAGTTGCACCCCCCAACTTGGTATCATCTGCAAACTTGCTGAGGGTGCACTCAATGCCATTGTCAAAATCATTAATGAAAATATCAAACAACACTGTTCCCAGCACAGACCTCTGAGGGACACCACTTGTCACCTTCCTCCACCTGGACATCGAGCTGTTGGACATCACTCTCTGGATGTGACTAGTTCTGGCCAGTTCTTTATCCACTGAACAGTCCGCCCATTGTAACTGTAATTCTCCAATTTAGAGATAAGGATGTTTGTGGGGGATTATGGTTATTTGAAATGAAAGCAAATGTATAGAATCACAGAATTTCTGAGGCTGGAATAGACTTCCAAGATCATCAAGTCCAGCCTATGACCCAACACCATGACATCAGCTAGACCATGTCACTAAGCGCCACATCCAATCTTTCCTTAAACACCTCCAGGGATGGCGACTCCACCACCTCCCTGGGCAGTCCATTCCAGTGTTCTATCACCCTTTCCATGAGGAAGTGCTTCCTAATATCCAACCTAAACCTCCCCTGGCGCAGCTTCAGGCCATGCCCTTTTGTCCTGTCACTAGTTGCCTGGGAGTAGAGCCCAACCCCTGCCTGACTACAACTTCCCTTCAGGGAGTTGTAGAGAATTATGAGGTCCCCCCTGAGTCTCCTCTTCTCCAGGCTGAACAACCCCAACTCCCTCAGCCTCTCCTCATATGACTTTCCCTCCAGTCCCTTCACCAGCCTCGTCGCTCTCTTCTGGACCCGCTCCAGCACCTCAAAATCCTTCTGGAAGTGCAGGGCCCAGAACAGCACACAGTACTCAAGATGAGGCCTCCCCAGTGCCGAGTACAGGGGAAGAATCACATCCCTAGACCTGCTGGCCACACTAGTCCTGATACAGGCCAAGATGCCATTAGACTTCCGTGCCACCTGGGCACACTGCTGACTCATGTTCAGCTGGCTGTCAGCCAGCACTCCCAGGTCCCTCTCTGCCAGGCCGCTCTCCAGCCACTCATCTCCCAGTCTGTAGCACTGCAGGGGGTTATTGTGGCCAAAGTGCTGGACCCTGCACTTGGCCTGTTGAACCCCATATTATTATCTTCAGCCGATTGTCCAGGTCCCATCCAGCCTGTCCAGGTCCCTCTGCAGCATCTCCCTACCCTCCAGCAGATTGACAATCCCCCACAGCTTAGTGTCATCTGTGAATTTACTAACGGTACACTCTATCCCCTCATCCAGGTCATCAATAAAGATGTTGAATAGAACTGGGCCCAGTATTGATCTCTGGAGGACACCAGTGGTCACTGGATACCAACTGGATGTGGCATCATTCACAACCACTCTCTGTGCTCCATCGTCCAGCCAGTTTTTAACCCAGCGAAGGGTGCACCTGTCCAAGCCATGGGCTGCCAGCTTTGCCAGGGGGATGCAGTGGGAGACTTTGTCAAAGGCTTTGCTGAAGTCTAGGTAGACCACATCCATAGCCTTCCCCTTGTCTACCAGATGGGTCACCCAGTCATAAAATGAAATCAAATTGGTTAGGCAGGACCTTCCTTTCCTAAACCCGTGTTGGCTGGGCCTGAGCCCCTGGTAGTCTTGTATGTGACGACTGATAGCACTCAGGATGATCTGCTCCATAACCTTGCCAGCCATCGAGGTCAGGCTGACAGGTCTATAGTTTTCCAGATCCTCCTTCCGGCCCTTCTTGTGGATGGGCATCACATTGGCCAACCTCCAGTCATCTGGGACCTCCCCAATTAGCCAGGACCAGTCATAAATGATGGAAAGCAGCTTAGCCAGCTCTTGCGCCAACTCCATAAGCATCCTAGGATGAATCCCATCTGGACCCATAGATTTGTTAGGATCTAAGTGGCACAGCAGGTTACTAACTACTTCCTCATGGATTTCAGGAGGGATATTCTGCTCCCCATCCCTGCCTACCAACTCAGGAGCCCACTTGCCCTGAGGATAGTCAGTCTTTTTGTTAAAGACTGAGGCAAAGAAGGTGTTAAGTACCTTGGCCTTTTCCTTGTCTTCCGTTACTCTGTTACCCCCTTCATCCAGTAAGGAATGGAGGTTTTCCCTGGCCCTCCTTTTGTTTTTAATTTATTTATAAAAACACTTCTTATTATCCTTGACAGAATTGGCCAGATTAAGTTCCAGCTGAGCCTTTGCATCTCTACTTCTTTTTCTACATTTCCTGCAATGTCCATAAACACTTCCTGTTCACCTGCCCCTTTTTCCAAAGCTGATACACTTTTTTTTTTTTTCCTGAGTTCCTGCAAAAGCTCCCTGCTCAGCCAGGCTGGTCTTCTACTCTACTAGCTCGTTTTTCAGCATGTAGGGACAGCCTGCTCCTGTGCCTTCATAATTCCATTCTTAAAGTAAGCCCAGCCTTTTCGGGCCCCTTTGCTTTTGAGGGCTGCTTCCCAAGGGACTCTCCAAACCAGCGTCCTGAGCAGACCAAAGTCATCCCTCTGGAAATCCAAGGTAGAGGTTTTACTGACAGCCCTGCTAACTTCACCGCATATTGAAAATTCTATCATACCATGGTCACTGTGCCTCAGAAGAGCTCCAACCACCACATCTCCCACCAGCCCTTCCCTGTTCATAAAGAGTAGGTCTAGTGGGGCACTCACCAGCTGCAGCAGGAAGTTGTCATCCACACATTCCAGAAACCTCCTGGACTGCCCCCTTTCTGCTGTGTTATACTT
>JAAGNO010030080.1:0-19444 GCA_033439905.1 Ceryle rudis | reverse complement strand
TCATTTATTTTCATCCCCCTTGTTGAGTGGAGGGGGGGAGGGAGGGGCGGTTTCCATGGGCTTGTTCAGGACGTTGCCCTGTCACTCCCCGGCACACACCGATAGGGGAGCGTGGGGAAGGGTCTGTCCCCGGCGATAAAAAGGGTGATTTGGGGAGCAAGGGCGGTGCTCGCCCCCTCCCCTTCCCCGGCTGACAAGGGCTTGGTGGGGAAGGGTGCGGGCCGCTCCGCGTTCCTTCCGCGGGGCCGGGCAGCGGCTGCAGCGCCCGGTGCCCTCTCCCCACCCTCGCCCTTGTGCCCCTGCTCCCTCCTTGCTGGTTGGGTGCTCCGTGTCCTCCTGCAGCTCTGCTGGGGCGAGCAGAGGGGACAGTGGCCATGTTCCAGGGGTCAGCCCACCCGCTGGCACGGGGCTCAGGGAGCCTTGGCCTGCTGTAAACAGCAACTTCCAGAGGGAAAAAGAAAGGGCACAGAGGGAATTAGCTTAGAAATGTGCTTCCAGACTGTGGGGACCACGGATTGCACAACTCAAGTGACGTTCCTCACAGCGCTGCGAGGATGGGCGTTTGCAGGTGTGGTTGCCAGTTGTGTGAAGAGCTCAATCTTTTATTTGTTGTTGTTTAAATAATAAAAACTATGTGCTTAAACAAACAAAACCAAACAAACCACAACCCTAAAGGGATGCCATAAAATCCTTCACCTCATATAACAGGGAGATCAAAGAGCAGAAAAACAGAAGGACTCTGGGTTTTGCTTTCCCTCCTTGCTTGGCTCTTCCCTCTGACTTCAGGCTGCTGGGAGGGAGCTGGCTCTTCCGCAGCAAGAACTGGTGGGTGTCCCTGACTGTAATTATAGGTCCGATGGAGCTCATGTGGATCAGGCAGTGCAGTTCCCAGCATTAATTCTGCATCTTCAGCACTGGCATGTTTAGCAGAGGGGTGGCTGGGGTCCTGGAGGTACTGAGTGATGTGAGGGAAGCTGCAGAAGGGCTTCTCAGGCAGCTTGACTCAAGTGTCTTTGCCTCGCTGTTTGAACACTATATTTGTATCTGAAAATTAGCTTCTTAACCAGGTTAAACCCTGCGGTGAAGCTGCTGTTCCAGCCAGGTTGCGAGCAGACCCCCAGCACAGGACTCTGGCAGCTGACTCCATGTGTGCCGTTCACAGAGGCAGCAGGAAGAGGTTGATGTTGGGCTGCTCTGCCCTTGTTCCTGGGCTGAAAGCCTCGGCCTGTGGGTACTGTCTTGAGCGAGGGGCTGGCTGGGGTTCAATTACAACTGGGCTGATGGAAAGCTCATCTGCAGGGGTGCTTCAGTGCTCCCGCACCCGGATCAAGCTCTGCTTTAGCCAGAGGGAACTCAGTGACTGGCCTCCTGCTGTCAGATGCACAGTGAAGGACCTGCACGCTTGAGTGCACTGCTCACCCGGGTACCGCGCTGCTGAGGAGTTACTTTGATCCCACGTCGAAGGGCTCCGCTGGTGTCAGGGGAGTTTTCCCCAAGGGGTTTGTGTTTGGTGCCAGCTTGAACAGAGATGCTGTAGAAAGGCCGGGCTCCCTGGAGGAGACCCCGCCTGCCCTCCTTCCATGCTCTTCCTTTCAAAGAGGAGAAAATAACCATGAAGCAGTTGCGGTCAGGCTGCAGCAGCAGCAGAAGACACCAGATAGCGGCAAATCTGCTTCCTGCGTGGTGCGACCCGCGGCAGCCCGGCCGGCTCCGGATGCTCCTGCGGCTGGAGGAGCAGAGAGGGTTTCTCTAAATGACGCTGCAGAGAGCTGTGCACCACAGCCCTCATCCTGCTGCCTGCTCCTCCCGGAGCCAGCAGCAAGGGCCCTGACACCCAGGAGGTGTCTCCAGGGAGAAAAACCAAAGAATTTGGCTATGAGCATTCTGAGGACAGCCAAGGATGATTTGAACGAGGTGATCGTGCTGTTTGTTTGCAAGCTGGACTTCCAAGGGATTTTCTTTTTTTTTTTCTTCTGCTGGTTCTTTTTAACTCCTTGTTGCACCCATTGGAGGAGCAGCGAGCATTGTCCCCTGCCCACCTGAGCCCCTACCACACAGTGCAAACCCCGCCCCCAGGTTTGTGTTTGCAGCTCTCTGCTCTTGGGTCATCAGTAATAACTACTGAATGTTAAAGTTTATTACCCTTCTGCAACAGAGTTAGCTCTTTTACAGCCCATTGCATTTCTAGGTTTCCAAGTGTTTTACCAGGGCAGTTGATTCTGATTATTCTTGTTTACTTCCTAGGAAGCTGAAGCAGGGGCAAGCAAAGGGACCTGTTCCCTGTTGGAGAGGGTCCCAGCTAGAAGCAAACTCTGGGCTCCCTTTTGGCAGCCTGCTGCCCTCCCATTAGCAATCCTGCCTCCCCTTTTCTATTAAAAAAGATCTGCATGGCCAGACACACTGGAATTAATTCTTCTTTTAAATGAATCATGCTAAAAAATTCATGACGCAGGAGCGGAAGGATGATTTTTCAGAAGAAGCCTTGCCTGCGGGAGGCACGGATCCTGGCAAAGTAAACCCTGATTTTCCCCGCTGCCTGCGGCAGGCAGAACCCATAAATAATGAAAAGCCACCCTTCCCCTGAAAGCCTCCCTGGCTCCCACTCGTGAGGGGCTGGCAGTGGCTCTGCAGCCCGGTGCTCTGTGGGGAGCCTGGTCCCGCTTCCATGTCAAGGTGGGAAAGGTCAGGTCAACAAAACTCATATTTTTTATTGCCCATCAGAGTAAAAATGGGTCCAAAAGGAGTATTCATTCACCCGCCAGCCCCAGTGGGATTCACTCCACCCACACCCCTCGCTGCCCATCCCTGCAGCTGGCTGCTTTCCCTCGATGAAATTGCTCCTGGGGACCTGCTGCTCCGTGGGCAGTGACCTCCCTTCCCTAGGACCAGACATGCTGCACCAGGGCCACCCGGCAGGGTGACCGGTGAGCCTGTGGTACCTGGGATGGGGGTGCTGGGGTTACCCAGACAACCACGGCTTTTCTGGGACTGCAGCCGCTCTACAGCACGCTGCCGAGGGAAGGGGTGACACAACTTTTTCCTAGTTTGCCCTCGTAAAGGACACCATCTCCAATCATTTTTCCCTTTGATTTGAGTCTTAAAATGGTTTCTCTAATTGAGTATGTTAACCCAACCAAACAAAACCACCTCCAGAAATCTTGCCTGAGGGGCAAAGAGGAGCATGTAGTGGTTTGTTTTCATAGGAAAATCAGTCTTTGTTCAGAGAATGAATCAAACGTGCAGGGGCTTTGACTTGGATGAGTTAATCAGGCATTTAGCAACACGGTTTTATAACATGTGCGTGACTTCTATGGAACTGCGTGAGGAGAAGTGGCCAAAACTGTGACTGGCAACAGCAGGACTGTGCTTGGTAAGGAAGGTTGGCTTCAGTATTTGGCATGGTCCTGCCCGCAAGCAGAGACTCACTCACTTATTGCAAGAGCTTACCTATGACTTCAAAATATGGACATTTGTGCAGTAAATAACAACATCTGCTTGGAAAAAAAAGTCTGTGTTTACCTCAGGAGACATTCCCACCAGTTTTTAATGGGAGATTGCTGCATGGATACGTATGAATTGCATCACACTGCAACCTACTCTGGGACTCGTGTGGAAGGCTTTTTGCGTGGTGGGCTGGTTCCTGAAGCCCCTGGTGGGATGGTATCTCGGTGCCGTTACCTGTTGCCGCAGCAGCAGCTGAGCTGCCAAAGGGTTCTCTGCGCCGTGAGAAGGTGGGAGCCCAACGGGCTCTGGGGTGTCTCAGGGTGCGGGTCTCAGTCTGAGCTCAAGCCACTGCACAGTCCCCCTGTGTCTTGGCTGTTAGTCTTTGCTTTGAAAAGCATCTTCTACACCAGGTTGTTGCTATGTTTGCAGTCCCCTGTATGCTCATCCAGACCCTGGAGACCCCTCTTCTCCTTACTCTGGCCCCGGGCATGCTGCTCCTCTTCCTCCTTGCCCACCTTGTGGGGTGTCCCGGGGACAGCCCACGGATTGCACTCAGAGCTGGGTGGGCACTTCCAGGGGTACCAGGAAGGCTGAGAAATCAGCTTTTTCTTGACAGTAATGCTGGAGGAGGGAAGTGGGATGGACTCCCCACTGGAAAATGCCTTTTCTGCCCTCCTCTGTCGAAAGCCATCCTGCTGTGAACGCAATACTTTTTCCGCAGCTCTAGAAAATACAATAATAGGTTGCACATTCAAACCAGCTGCTCATTTATTTTTTTTCAACTGCCTCTGAAAAATGCTTGTAATTAGGGAAAAATCTATAACAAGAAGTACAAACAAATCAAAGTCTGTCTGTCATTAGCCAGAAAGAGTCGGCTCTCTGCCTTAGCCATGGTTTTATTAAATTAGAATAATGAAGCAGAAGCTATACAGAGGAAAACAAGCGCTTTGGAAAGGTCTGAAAATATACGGCCATCAGTTTAGAAAACACGCTTTCAAATTTAAACGCGAAGCTGCAAACACGTTAGCGCGCTGTTCTAATGCCTCCTTCCGTAAGGCTGCGCGAACCCTGGAGAAATGCCCTATGGGGGGAAACAGGAGGAAATCAGCTGTAATGCTTTAAATTTAAACTATGGAACTGGCAGAACTGGTCCCAGCATAGAGGCCCACGGGACTCGGAGGGGGCTCCAGGGTGCTCAGCTCCATGGGTACATCAGCACTGGTGCCAGCACAGCTTTGGCGATGGGCAGCTGGTTTAAAGGGCAGTGGGGACGCTGAGCCACGCGGGACATGGTGATGGCGTTATGGATTTGCCTCCTCTCCCCTGGGGAGATTTAATCCCCCTGTTCAGCTGATGTACAAGGGCTGTCGTGGAGTGACATCACTGGAGCAGTGGGAATGTGGGGCGAGGAGAGGAAGGGCATCTTGAGGTGAGGGTGATGGTCCCCAAGGCATTTGCATCATGTCACACCTACAGTCAGATCTTTGGGATGGAGACACGTTTCCAGAGGTTTGATTTCTGCAGGGAAGGTGCTTTCCTGGCTCTGGTGCTGGGCAGGCTCAGAAGCTGGAGCCTGCAGATCTCCCCGCTTGTTGCCTGGCCCTGTGTTTGCTTTGTGCAACATCCAGACACGCACAGGAGTGTTGGAGACCTCTGTGGCCCCAGGAACAAAACACGGGCAGGCTGCTTGAGGATGCTGCTGCTGAAAGACCTGCTTCCTTGCAAGCACTAGAATAAGACAATTTTGATGCATTACACTCTTTCAAAGTTCATTTTTTTCCCATGCTATACGGGCGCTTGTTGCTTTCAAAAACAAAACAGAAATGACCTTGCCGTTAGGAGTGGAAAAAATACTTTCAAAAATCTTCACCTCTGTGTTCTGTAATGTACAGCTGTGAGCTGGGAGAGTGAGTCCTGCCCTTAATGCTCCTTAAATGGAGGTGCTGGGGGGCCATGGCTGGGGCACCCCGTGGGGCAGGCAGGCAGGACTCGCTGGTCCCTCTCCAGGGTCCGGGGTAAAGTGGGTCTGATTCAAGAGGTAGCTTTTAAGCATCATAATTTCTGGTTTATTTAAGCCATGATGTCTGAAGCCTCAGCCTGTGGAACACAAGTTATAAAAATAACTTGTTTTGGAGTCTGAGCCTGCACTGAGAGTACGAATCCATCCTCTGAGCCCCACCATCTCATCTAAAACGTGTCTGGTTGGTGTGGGCTACAGGTACCACCAGTGATGTGCTTTGGTCTGTCTATCCTGGGAAAACCTCTCTGTGAGCAGGGGCTAGAGACAGCTCTCTGAAGGAATGTTTGTTTATTGCTTCAGCACCAGCCACAAAAAAAAAACCCTAAACCAGGATAATTGAATATTCATCTTCTGTGAATTCTATTAAGTCTGCGCTTCATGTTCTGAAGAGCAAAATAATTGCCATAATTTCATTTCAAAACCTAAAGTAAATAACCATGAGACTGTCATTTTTTCTGTGTGTTTTCACTGAAAGGAAATTCATCTGCCTGCCTGCTTTCATTATGAAATGATCAGTGGGGCCGCTAGAAGAACAGCATATTTATTTTTACATTTCTCTGCAAAAGCCTATTTACTTTAAGTGGCACAGTTAACATTGCCAGGGATTTCTTTGTCCTGATTTTAAACAGCCTTTTAAAACCCAGCATTAATTTAAACAAGATAATATAAATTAAATTATGTGGTATGGTGCAGTTCAGTGTTCCCCTCTTCAAAGGCTCTGCCTTTTTTTAAACAGCCCCTATGGAGATGCCCTTTAATGTTAATCAGTGCTAAAAAAAAAATAATGTAAAAAAAGAAAAAGGCAGGTTTTCTCCACTAGAAAAAAGCACCAAAAGGAGATAAGTTTAACGGTGCAGGTTTGGGACCTGGCATGGGGGACACCTGAAAGCAGCAGGTGCCGTCGGGGCTCCCCACTCCTTTGGCACCGTGCGTGGGGGACCCCGGGGCTGTCCCTTGGCCTCCCTCGGGGCCTGTGCCTCTTCAGGGGCTTGGCACTGATAAGTTGCCTGCGAGAGGGCTGTAAAAAGTCGGTTTTATGCTTTCTACTCGTTTCCCGGGAGATGTGAAGGAAGTCTCCATATCTGCCATTTTTCTCTTGCCCCCCTTATCGTCTCATCAGTGTTTACCAGGCGTGCGATTTTCTCATGGAAGAGAAGCTCCTGGTTCTAAAAGTGGGGTCATTTGGTATCTGTGTCACTAATTCCGGGGGCCGGCAGACGGTATTTATGCAGCGGAAGGGTGAAGGGAGTGGCGATGCCAGTTTGTGACCCGTCTCCTGCACACTCAGGCTGAAGGTCTTATGGGGCTGCTCCCCGTGAGCAGTGACATCCTTCTGCCCCGTGAGATTGCAGCTTGATTTACAGCTGAACTCTGGCATCCTCTGACAGCAGGACCCTGGTGGCTCCTACAGCAGTTGGTCGGGTTTACGGCAAGAAATCCTCCTGAGCCAAATCCCAGGGTGCAACCTCTCAGAGCCACCAGCAAGTGCTTCTGGGCTGCATCCTGGTGCGAGCTCATGGACCCTTCAGCATAAATCGATGATGTTATTTAAGGGGAACTTAATTTGGTCAAGAAATTCCCCATCCTTTAGCAGGAATTTGTTAGTCTGGGGCGGGGCAGTGCTGCTGGGAGAAGCCCTGCAAAGGTGGTGCTGCGGCTGTGCTGGGCCGTGCTCCCAGTGAGGGGCTGGGTGTGCAGCCCCGGTGCGCCAGGCATACGGTGACTCACTGAACCCCTGCGCACCCCTCGTGCCCTGTCCTTGCGTGGGCTATGGGAAAGAAAGGACAGGGATGATTCATTCCCATGTCCTGTGGCTGCTGAGGAGGTGGCATCTGCTTCTGCCCAGGTGAGACCCAGCACAGCCATGTCACCAGACCTGCCACATTGCCCGGCTGCAAAACCCCTTCCCTGCAGCTGACTTGGGCATCAGCGCAGCATCCCGGGGCACGTGCTGGCTGTGAGGGAGGGGGCTCACCGCCAAGCAAGACAGTCCTTCTGGTCAGGCTGTGTAGCCTGGACAGATGTGCTGGGCAGGAAAGCTGGTGCTGCTCCAGCCACGAGCTTCTCAGGAGGCTGGAAGCAGCGTATAGGGGTAGCATGAGGGGCCTCAAGGCAATTAAACATTCTCCTGCCAGACCTGAGGGCAGGAGGCACCTGTGAAACACTTGGGATGCTCCTTGGGCAGCAGAAGGCTGCTGCCATGAGATGTGTCTGCAGGGATCTCCCATCACCAGGGGATGTGAGCATGTGACCCCCCCGAGCCCACACCCTCGCCAGGTGCTGGGGCAGCCTCAGCCCAAAGGAGGTTGGGGCTGTTGGTGCTGGAGAACCTTGCAACCTGCCATGCTTCTGGAGCAGGCTCCTGGACACCTGCATCCTAATTTTTTCTAGAAGTGGGTCCAATAATTAGACCTGTCAGTTTACATAAAATTGGTCCTGTTCACTTAACCACCAAATTATGACTTCAGAGATTCAATCTCATTACTTGGCCAGTGAGCTTGGCAGGATGATCCCTCTTCTCTCATTAGTTTACAGAAGTACTAAGCCTGTGCCCTGGCTGCTCTTTTCTCGGATGCACCAAGGGGATTTGGCAGGGCTCCTGCGGCAGCCGCCTTGGCCAGGCAGCTGAAGCCTCATTAGCACCTGTACCAGGGAGGTATTTATCTCCATTAAGACAGCGAGGAGGGTGCCTTCCTGCCAGGCACAGCTCAAGCACGGTGGGAGGCAAAGCCCTGCTCCCCATCCCTCCAGAGCCCCGTCATCACTTCTCATCTGTTTAAACTGTCTGCCAAACTCCGGCTGAGCTGTGGGCGAGCTCGTCTGGGGCTGGGCTCTCCCCTGGTGCTGGCAGCCTGGCAAGCCCAGGGGCACCGGGACAGGAACAACCTGGCCACCCGTTTTCTAGCCTCTTCCAGACTCTGGGATTTCAGTAAATCACACTCTGTGGTTTACAGCAGCGGTGAGAGGAGGGCACCCCAGGTCTGAAACAATTTGTGTTTACAGCTTAGAGCCGCAGCACCGTCGTTCCTGTAGAACGACACAGGGAACCTTCCCTTTCCTTAACATTTACAGCTGTGTCAAACCACGATTTTAAATGTTTATTGTGATGTGTGGTGATGCCATTTGTTAAAGGCTGGAGTACAGAAAGGGGCAGGAAGGCAGCTCTGTGCAGCATGGGGAGCCTAAGCCAAGCCAGCGAGGCTCTGCCCACCTCTGCCTTCCCCACCGGGACCACCAGCAGCCGGGTGCGCCTTCCAAAGAGCAGGAAGGGCCTGGGCAGGCAGCTGGGGGGAGACAGTGTGGGTGGATTCCCAGGAAGGGTGCTGAGGTGATCCTGGGTCCCCAGCAAGGGTGCCCAAGGAGCCACACTGCTGGTGACGTGTCCTTGCTCCCCCCCTCTTGCAGCGAATCCCGAAAGAAGCCAAAGCAGATGGCAGTAAAACCACTATCACTGGGGACAAAATAGCAGAACTCAGATGACAGCCATTGCAAGAACTTCAGTAAGTTACACCTGAAGAGAGAGTTAGGATTCCATAGTTGAAGAATTAGCTAAACAGCCACTGGAGAGGAGTGGAGGTTGCTCCGAAGGCAGCTCCAAAAGCCGTGTCCTTCATCCATCAGCTGTCACTTGGCAGAAATGGTTCCTTAGGAGTTCCTTAAAGATTCCTTTTGTAAATACCAAGGTGTAGTCAGGGTGAGATCCAGCCAAGGTGCTCAAATCTAATTTGCCACTGGAATTTCTGCAGTGTGACAGTTGATTACTCAGGATCCGTTACATGGGATCCACCTCGGGTGCAGCACCAGTGCTTCCCAGTGAGCTCAAGGAGGTGATGCTGGTCTGTGCACAAAGGACAAGTTTCTCTTGAGAAACCCCGTATTAAACAGCAGTGCATTTGGCATTGCTCCTTATCCGAGACCTCTCTGCAGTGCTGGGGGTGCAGCTTTTCTGCCTGCCCCTATTTATAATTGCTCTTGGTTTTACTCACATTGGAAATCAACATGGCAAACAAATTCACAAAGGCGTTTTTGCTTTTCCCCACACAAGTCTGCTGTGGATTTAAGCCAGTGCTGATCTTCCCCCCCATTAAATGCACAACATTAAAATCAATCATTAATAGCTTTAAAAGGTTCATACGATGACCGTACTCACTGATGTTTGAACATTCACAGAGGTATTTTTCCTTAACAGTGGGTTCTTTTAGATAAATTCTAGAGATTATAAAAAATATTATCTACGCCAGTGATTTATTTATTTTCCTGGTACATTTTTAGACTAGGCTCCTGAAATAAGCTCCTGAAGCTCCAGTTTTAAAACTCAAAGGTTAATCCCTTAAGAGCTGAATAAACAATCATTAGGGGGATGGAAAGTATTAGTGTGGTACAAGCAGAGGCTGAAAGGCAGGCAGGAAAGGTGTGCCCGCAGCTGGCCTTGCCTGGGCTTCGGGACATGTTCTCCCACATCAAGGCCATCCCTTGCCCAGAGAAGGGAAGTCCTTAGCCGGTACTTCCCACCAACGCTGTGCTCTGCTCCTTGAGAGCCTTTGGGTTGCGTGCCCACATACTAACTGTGCTCACCTTGCTTTCCAACATCTCAGAATGGGTTTATATTTATGGGGTTTATGGGTTTTGTACAGCCAAAGGGACTATCAGATTTCTTTTATGCTGACAACCCAGGTGAGTCTGTCTCTACTGGGAATTAAAATGAGGAGGGGCACCTGGGGACAGAAGGGTCCCTGCAGCGATGCTGCTCCCTAGCAGACCTGCAGTGCTTCAGCTTCTGCAGCTTAAACTGAAGCTGTTGCTTAAGCAACTGCACATTGAATTAGAAATGGCCTTAGCAATGATTGCCAGGGTATTTGTTTCTAGTAAGAGCTGAGCTGGCATTTCTTTGTACTACATGATTAGCTTTCATTAAGCTTTTTTATTTCAGGTACTGACGTATCCCTTTGTTTGTTCCTTAGCATCACCTCCTTCCTAATTGTCATGGGAGCTGTCGAGTTTCACCTTAAGCTGTCAAATGCGTGCTGAAGTTTCGATGAGTTACAGAGAGCTCTGAGGCCCGGCCAGGAAAGTGTTCAGCTCACTCAGGTTCAGCCCAGTGGCAGGACAGAAACCAGCTGAGAGCATCCCAGTAATGAGGCGACCGCGGCCCACGCAGCAGCTCTGGGTGAGGGAAGGAGCTGCAGGGTAATGAGAAAGGGAACAATAGCTGGAGGAGGGATGAAAGGGTCTGGCCATGGAGGCACCAGCGCAGAGGTGTTGCTCAGGGTGCTCCTACCCTGACCAGCTTCAAAGCCATTGAAAGAGAGTACCAAAAAAGGGGGACTTCTAATACTTAGTTTGAACTCCTGTCACTTCTTTGCCATTTTCAGATACTCCCAAAATAAATTAAAATAGAGCACTGGCATCAGGACAGCTAAAAATCCAGGATTCATTATGCAGCAGCACTAAATTGGATGATTTAGTTTCCATTTCCATGGCTGGTATTTTCAAGGCCCTTCCTTCCCCAAATTAAACCCTTTGGGCAGGAATGCGAGGGAGGACAGTTTGCAAAAAGGCAAACCTATGGAGGAAGGGACAGGCAGCATTGGTGCCATGGACAGACAGGGCATGGGGGCATTGCCACTCCCCAGGGCTGCTTGGGTTTCACCACTAGCTGTGAGACTTGGGCAAAAATTGCACCTTATTCTCGTTGTAAAACCAGTGCCAAAGCAGATCCCGAGGATCCTTCGGAAAAACCATTGACCTGTCATTACTGGTTGCTGTGGACTCTTGAATTCAAGAGCAACTGAAATATGGCCAGACTTTACCATGGCCCACATCTAAACAGAGCCTGTGCTCTGGGACCTGGTGAGTGACATCAAGTTATGCTGAGGGCCTCTGAAAATGCAATTCCAGGGTTAGATGCTCAGTATGTCAGTGTTCGAATGCACAAGCACATAACTGCTGCTGCACAGCCAAGCAAAAGGGTACGGGGATGGTTATTTTCATCCACCTGGAAATAACAGTCCAAGAGAATTCAGAAGTTATGTGTTTTCCAGCGAACGAACGGGCACTAGTTCCAGTCAGAGCACAGCAGTCCCTCCAGCACCGGGAGCAGCAGGAGCCCAGCCTGGAGAGGTGGGTGAGCATTCGGACACGCCGCTGGCTGCAGGGGGGTGCTCACCTGCGGGCACAGCTCTCCTCGGGGAACGGGCATCGTCAGCACCCGCCTGAGACCTCGGGTGAAGCAAACGCAGCAGCTCCCATCGGACCCGATGGCAGGCAAGATGCCACTGACTGGAAAATGATGAGTCACCCACTTCAGCTCCAGCAGGATAATAGCACAGGGTGAGATTTCTGCAGGAAATATAATAGCGTGCGTGGGTATATGGCATGTTCTTCCTTTTATCTAGATCAGCTCATGTAGAACTGATCAGGAAAGAAAATGTGGGTACAGGATAAAGAAAAGTGGAAGGATAAGAGTTCAGAAGGGCTTCAGTGAGTGTTTTTTGCTAGCAGCAGCAAGAGGTCACCTCCACAACTTTTAAATTGTGGTTGTTCCTACCTCTGGTCCATAGAAAAGCAGTATGCTGGGCTTTCACCTATTATTGCATTACTGTTCTCTGATTTTGTAGCTTAAAAAAAAATGTTCCTGTCAGTTTTAACACCTTGTTTCCAGTGTTTTATACACTTAGAAGACTCAGCACCTGTAAAGGTTGTCTGATACTATCTTTCCAATATGCTTAGTGCTGTCAAAATTTAACCGGAGAGATGACCTAATCAAATACTGTATTAAAAAGTATAATCCCAGCAGAGGCTGTGGGTATGGAGCAAGGCAGGGCCAGCTCCTGCACGGCTGGGGTCAGCTCCTGCACACCGGGGGGGTCCCTGCTTGTTACTAACAGCTCAGGGTCACTGCCAGGACATTCCCTTACACAGATGGTAGCTCCTTGCTCTCAGCACCAATCAATCGCCCAGCAGTGTGAGTTTCCCAGCAAATGCACCATTGGCCTTGGCCACGATGCCCTTGAAGATCAAGAGATGTCCTTGAAAAGGCATCACTGATGCCCCAGGAACATGGATTTGATTCAGTCAAACCGGAGAAAGCCAAGGGCTTTGCTCCAATCTCTGCAGCCTGAAGAACGTACCCGCTGTGCTGTTTGCCGAGCTGCTGCTGTCGGTACGGGTGCGTAACTGCACCCCTAAACCACGTGTACCTACAGGAGGCAAGACAGGGCTGAAACCTGCCCGGGAGGTGAGCAGTGAGGACATATGCAAAACTCCAGGCTTCTGAAGAACTGTTCTGAGAAAATGTGGCTCTCGTACCCACTTCCATCACCTCGAACAGGGATCACTGACATGGAGTGCAGAGTTAACAGTGCTCTTGGAACCACCCTAAAAGCTCCCTGCAGCAGCAGGGCTGTGTACGAGCAGGGCCATGCAGCTCCCTGAGCATAGAATCCCTCCACTCCATCTGACTCCCAACCCTTGCTGAGCTGGGAAAACCCAGCAGCTTTCTCACTCAGGCTTTTGTCCAGATAGTGGAGAAGACAACAGAGATATAGCTAAAAAAAAAAATCCCAGTCAACCCCTGACGCAGATGCACACGACTGGACATTTACTTGCTGGCTAACTCAAATGAAAATCAGAATTAGGTCTCAAAATGGCATCAGGGTGAGATGTGCCACTGCCGCCCAGGGACTCGGCTGTGCAGGGAGTGTCAGCCTGGCTGCAGTGCCAGCAGGGATCCGGGGCTGCAGGAGGCTTTGGGGAGCAAGAGGGGCCAGGCAGGGCTGGCGGGAGACACGAGCCAGCTGTGTGGCCACGTGGAAACAGAAAACTTGTCCCTGTACATCAGCAGGATATGCTCATGGGATGCTTTGGCTATAGCCCCTCAGAGAGAGTGCTGGGTTTGTTCCCCTCGATGCATTACATAGCAAGTACTTGGTTGAAATACTTAATTTTGTCTCCCTTGGTATGTGATCTTCACTGTTTCCTGCCCGTTTGTCGTTCTGGCCATTTGAGGAAACTCTGTAATGTATTAACAGCACAATCGCCTTTCTTGGCTGGTAGCTGAACAAAAGATCTTTTCTACTGAGAATAGTAATTTCAATTTAAAATGGCAATATAGGAAGGAGGCAAGATGCTCCCTGCTGTAATTAGAACAAGTTTTCCAGTAGTCTGCGTTATCTTTAGGCTCTGGAAGTGTAGTTGCTCTACTAGGATTAATAAGTCACCTCCATTAACTCTATTTACTGCTGTGTTGGTATCGTAGGGCACCGGAGCGGCAGCGCAGATCAGAAACTCTTTGCATATTCTGAAATAGAGCAGGCACTCCGAAACAGCAGCTTCATTATTCTTGTTGGTTTATAATATTAATAATGGCAAAGAGGGAGAAGAAAAGGCATATTCATCCCTATGGGACTGTGTGACAGTCATGTCGGGTGCTTACCAGGGCCCTTTGGCCCAAGCACTCTGAGCTCCCTCACTACCCGCTGTCGCTTATAGAATTATTACCGTTGCACCCACAATATTGTGTCATTCCAAAGTTCACACCCTGTTGGGACTCTGTGGCTTCTTGGGGCTTACATTTCGCTGTGCGCAGATCTTGTTAATTAGCCCATGAACAGCTTTTGTTTTCAAGACAGCAAAATGTCAGCCCAGACATTATAAATGCACACAGGCGCACGCTCCTCGCTCCGGGGCGGGGGAGACGCTTCCCGTGCCTTGGCAGCTGGCGCCGAGGGTATCTCCTTGAGGGCAGCAGCACTGCAGGATTTTGTCACTGCCTGAACAGCAGGTTGACAGTCTCCAAGAACAGCAATAAGGACAGCCAGGTCAGCTCTGCAGGGACAGCAAGTGGCAAAGCGGTGGCAAAGCAGAGACTTTGCTGGCAGAGGCACCAGTGGAGCTCTGGGCACGTCTTCTGCTGGCAGTTTTTGGAAGCAGGCTGGGAGCTCAAGCTAAGACTTGCCTCCAGCCCTCAGCACATGTCCTGTCCGCAGCAGGCACGGCTCCCTGCTCTTACCAGCGTTCAAGCTGTCCTTTCCCACGTTTGTTTTCCGAGGAAAGGCAAAGGGAGGCAGGCGAGGCTTGCAGCGGTGAGCGGGTCCCGCACTGTGCCAGGGCTGCTGTGCTGGAGTCGGGGTGCCCGGCTCCCTTCACCCCCTCCCCGCTCCCCAGGACACCCGCGCTCCTTTCCGCGGCTGTGCCCTGGGCAGTGGGATCGCTGCTGTGGGACCACAGAGCAGAAACCCACCCCGTCAGCCCGTCATGGTGGGGAAAAGGGAACATCAGGCGTCTCTCCTGGGAGATTTTACACATCTTCCTGGTTTTCTTTACTTTTGTTACGGGCGTTTTTGCCTCGCGTGTCACTTCCTCGCCAGCGCTCAGCCTTCTGCCTCAGCTGCTAAGGGCCACAAGCTCTTGCAGGAAGAGGTGACAGAAATTGCTTCTCGCACAAAGGCAACTGTCCTCGTACCCGCCTGCTCGCCTCTGCGCTTCCCAGCCAGAATTACTCACAAGTCAAGACCAACTCCTGCACATTTTCAGCATGTGAAGCTAAGGCTGGAAGGAAACAAAAGCTGGGATAAGTAGCCGTTGCTAGCAGTCTGTCAACTCTGTACCTTTTAAGTATTTTTAGGTAGACACGGATGAGCTCCGCTTTTTTTGTACAGGTGTTCGAATCCTTTAAGCCAGAATTTCCTCAGTTCTCACCTATGTGCAGGTGGCCCTTGGAAGTCCAGCTGAGGAACTTCTTGCAGCCTTGAAGGTGAGCATTGTAAATACTGCAGGCAGTAGTATTTTTAAATTAAATTAGCATGTCGGGCTCACCGTGGAAAGTCTGCATGCTGTATAAGGGGCGCTGGGAAGAGCTGCCATCTTCTGCAAGAAGTGAAGAAGGAAGATAAACTGCAGATAGTGGGGGAAGAAAACACAGTGTGATAAAGCATTATTTGACCTAAAGAGTTTCCTAATGAAACAGGGAATGAAACTCCCCAGAAGCCGGTAAGTAGGTCATCAGCCAGTTCAGGTAAAATGTGAAATAGGCATTTTTGCAGCAGATAAGATGTTCTGTGGTGGGGAGTCGAGAGCAGCTCAGCTTCCAGGTTCTGTGCTCACCCACCCCTTCCAGCAGCACTCCCCAGTGGGACACAGAGTGCCTTATACACATATATGTGTATATATATATTTACCCTCACTACGAGCAGGTATTGCAGTGATCATTTACGGGGTCCTTTCTACCAGCTTCTCAGTTTGCAGCCAGTCTGGGCCTGTTGCTCATACCGGCACACTTTGAAATATTGAAATCTGCATCTAATTCTTCCTGATAACCAAAGCCAACAGGTAGAAACAGCTGGATTTATGTCCAGCCGGTTCCCCCTGCACACCCACACACTGCGATAGTTCAGCAGTAATTGGTCTGACTGGGAATTTCCATTTGCTCTGGAGCACGCTTTCTTTTCTCATTAGGGATATATCATCCGCTTGAGTTAAATCAGCTGTTAACAGAACAAAACATTCAGATTAATGGAAATCAGCAGTATAAAAGCCCAGATTTTGCAGAAAGTGCATTAAGAGGCAAAGCTGGAAAGAATTCAGTTTCAGCTATAGCAGAGAGAAACCTGCTCGGCTCCAAGGCATCTGCTGGAGCTATGGAGGAGAAGGTGCTAATGCAACATGCTTTATGGTTGTGGTCCAAAATAAGAACAGATCAGCGATACAAGCAGGAAGACGCTAATTTGCTGGCTGCGTATGAAGACATGTAACAGTATGGCTGCTAAAAAATATGCCTCCTTCTTTACTCATCTCAGTGCCTGGACTTTCCACAGCTGAAGCACTGCAGTCAGAATGCACTAACTGTTAAAACCAGTACGTGCGATTTCCATTTCCAGTACTGGCAGGCTCAGCAGGGCGGTGCTGAAGCGCGGGATGCCGATGGAGCAGCAGGAATGAAGCAGACCCGTCTGTGTGGGTCCGGCTGCGGCGACCAGGTTTCCTCAGACGGTCCAAGGTGCCACCAAAGCAGGTGAGGAGTGAGGGACCCAGCCGTTCACAGGCTCTGCCCCCCACCAGCAGCACCCAGCTGGCCCAGCAAAAAGGGAAATGTAGGCAGAGAGAGCAGATGAGGTTGGCAAGGCAAGGCAAAGGATGAAAAGCTGAGCAGTCACTGTAACTGGAGTGTGAAAAGGGGACACCTGGATGAAGAGAGGTATGGGAGGCAGGAGTAAAACGGAGGCAAGAATGCCAGTGATTTATAAAATGTGCATAAAAAAGGGAAACGGCTCTTTTCCCCTCTTGTGAGGTGAGGGTGGTTTTGCAAAAATGCGGCTGTCTGCAATATGTGGTAGCACCTGATCTGATGGTGGGGGTTCTTCCCCAGGAGAAGCCGGGAGACGGTGCACGACTGTGATGTTCCACCCTTGAGGGCACCATCAGGAACTGCCAGGGCAGGGAGGAATCTTGATGCTTGTAACCCATGTAAGCAACACCATCACAACAGGGTCTGCTTCGGGTGCCCACCCTTCCAACAAGCCACTGAAAAATGAGATGACACTCGGAAAAAAGTTACAGGGATAGGTCAGGTGTCTTGGAAAACCCTGTGCCGCAGCTGGGGGATGTGAAGCAGGGGCTTGGTACAGATTCACCTCTGCCTTCGGGTATCTATACATCTCTATTCAGCCTTGAGTGTGTGTATTGGTCCCACAGGCACGTTACCCCAGAGGAGGTGTCACCTCATTATGCAGCCACGGCTTTGTGCTGCATCAGGGGCTGTCTCTCCTGTCCCCACCAATGTCATGATGGCGTTAAGCCTGAGCTTGGCGTGAACAATGCCATGGGCAAATCTGACACACAGCCATGTCCTCCTGCCTGCTCCTGCTAATGCTTCTGCTGGTGATCTCATAGAATCATAGAATGAATCATAGAATGTTTTGGGTTGGAAGGGACCTTTAAAGGTCATCTGGTCCAACCCCTCTGCTGCAGGCAGCAGGGCCATCTGCAACCAGAGCAGGGTGCTCAGAGCCCTGGCCAACCTCCCTTGCAATGGGGCCAGGGATGGGGCAGCGACCACCTCTCGGGGCAGCCTGGGCCAGGCTCTCACCACCCTCAGCATCAAAAATGTCTTCCTCCTTTCCATTCTAAATCTCCTTCTTTTAATTTAAACCCATCCCCCCTTGTCCTGTCCCAACAGGCCCTGCTCAAAAGTCTGTCCCCATCTTTCTGACAGGCCCCTTGCAGTCCTGAAAGGCTACCAGGTCTCCCTGGAGCCTTCTCCAGGCCGAAGAACCCCAACTCTCTCAACCTGGCCTCGCAGCAGAGAGGTTCCAGCCCTCACAGAGGTTCACTCAGGCCCACTTCTCAAGCTTGTCCAGGTCCCTCAGGATGGATCCCTCTGGATCTCACATCTCCTGGTCCCGTGTTAATGATTTGCACCCCATTCACAGCCAGGCTCGCAAGTCCTGTTCCAGAGAAGGCTGTGAAGTCCCTGCAGCCAGACCCCTCGCTGGGCACTGCTGCCCACACCTCAGCTTGGCTCAGGCTCCAGCACAAATCCCAACGAGTGCCTCCTTCCCCACAGGGGCAGCTGTGGGCTCCCTGAGTTGCTGCTCAGACCTTTCATCTCCACAGTCTGGATTTATGGCGCTGCTTAGGTAACTGAGGAAAACAGGCTGTAGTTCATAGTGCATATTTACTGATGCTATCTAGCGCTGCTGCTTCGGTATGACTCAAAATTTGCTCAAGACAGGGAATTCAAAGAAGCTGCCAAGAGAAGCTACATGTTAGCAGTGGCACCGAGAAAATCACTAGTGAAATCGCAATTATAAGGAGAAAGATAAACTAAAAGGCTTCTCACATGCTAACGGCATCACTTTGTGTTTTTTAATTATTTTTTTACACAATCACCCGTATCTTTTATTAAAATAAACTGTTTCTCCGAGGAGCAGCCCGGCTTTTTCATAAACCAGCAGGGTGGGCTTGGTGTGATTATACTGTGTTTTCTCTTTCGCTTGTTTTCTCTTGTGGGAACGCCGAGGCTAAGGTTTAATATTTTGCTATCACTTCACAGTCCTAGAGGGCACCACTGAACAGCTTCGTGAACCGGGCTGCCTTTACCGAGCAAACCTTACAGGTGTTTCTTTTCTCCTCTCCTTTTTCGCTTTCTTTTCTCTTCGCGTTCAACTCCTGTTAAAATTAAATAGATCTGCAAAGTAGTAAACAAGCAGTTAGTGTGTGAGTACAAAAAGAAAGAAAAAAACCAGCCAAACAGACAAACAAAAAAAAACTAATGAAGAACAGGTCTTACACCGACAAAATTTAAGCTGTTTCAAAGTCGTAGTCTGTGTAACTTGCCCCAGAAGAGATGCCAGGCTGGCAACTCCATCTGCATCCACTTGCGTATTCCTACAATATGCAGCTGATTTCCCAATTAAGCTTCCCCAACGAAGTAGTTTTATAATTCATACAAGACTCAAAAGTTTGAAAAATGAATCCATATTCATGAAGCGCTAATAATCCCCCGTCTAGAACACAGCTTTTAGCTGAGAGCAGCTATGACTGGCTCGTGTATCACTCACCACACATCCTAACGAAGATGTGAACGAGGAAGAAATGGCTGAAACCAGCAGATTGTGTTTTGCTAAGACAATAAATAATAACCGTATTCTGACTCAAGTGCCAAATGTATAGTGCCTAATTAGAGGTCAGTAGAGCATATTTCTGCTCAGCTGTTCCATCCACAGCAATTAACACGTTCGCGCAGCTTAAGCTGGGTTGCGGAGCAGATTTCAAAGGGCTGAGCGAAAGCAAAATGAGGCAAAACCCCAGCGGATCGGGAGCAGCGCACCTGGCACCGCGCTGCCCGAGGGGGCTCAGCCCGGTGTGTGTGTGCGTGTGTGTGTCCCCAACACTGCCCAGGGCCGGGGGGGACCCTGCCCGCCGTCCTCTGCCCGGCCCCCCGAGGGTGGCGACCCGAGGGTGGCGGGTGTCGCCGGGAGC
>JAAGNO010030078.1:3697-45626 GCA_033439905.1 Ceryle rudis | reverse complement strand
CCTCTCCGAAAAAACTCAGAAAATTAATAAATTTGCATTGCTTATATAGAGAAACTTACTCAAGCTATTTAGAATAAATGTTTTTAATTAGTATTATTCATCATAAAAGCCATGTGCTTGCCAAGTAAAAATTGCAAACCAGAGTTCAAACCCAAATTTTTAAGGATTTCACAGTGATAGAATTCTGAATCAGGTATCCAATAGTATTTCTTACTTTCATCTGTAAACAATATTGATAACAAACTCTGTAACTGTATAGCAACTCTACAACAAATATACATTTAGTTCCTGGAATTTACCTGGACAGAAACCACAGGACCAGGTTTTTAACCTTCCTTGTCTGACACTATGCTGTCAATTATATTGAAGGGACAATTTGCTTAAAACTAAACATGCTGAAGTGTTTTGTTGCATCAGAGCCTACAGCAGGCACAAGTTTCATTAATACTGAGCAAAGAATACCTCTTTTAAAGACTCCCACTTTATTTCTCTACCTAGTGAAAGTTCTGTCACAACTTGCATGTATCATATGACAATGTTGAGAAATAGGATCCACCAAGGGTTCAGGGTCTCCTCAAAATGTGCAACATGCCCATCTTCTAATGAAATCAATGGAAGTTGGAAGCACTTAGTATTGATCAAGTGCATCATTATCTGCAGATTTGCCCTGAAATCACCATTCTACTCTCTTACCTTGCTTCCTGAGAAATTCCTTTCGCTGGAGCTCAGACTCAGCCAATACTTCCTTGAATGCTAAATTTTAGAAGGGGTAAATGAAAATGAGTTAGTCACAAAATTACTCAAGGAATAATTGAAGTTCATTTCTTCATCAAAGTTTCAGTGAACATACCATTTCCAATGAGAACTAATGAAGACTGGTTCTTGGCCTTTCCATCTTGAATCTGCACCGTGTAGGTACCCTCATTGTCAATTGTAAATTTGTCCATCACCATTTCTATAATGCCATTTGAACGGTCACAATTTATTTTATGCCTCTGAAATAAACAAGTAATAAACTTTACTACAGTGTAAATTACTTACGATTCCCTATCAAATTAAGCATGTTTTATATCCCAGCCTCGACACTCAAATCTTTTCCATGTCCTTTTAATTGTAAACTATGGAAACAGGGCTGTGTTTGTATTTACTGTTGTACAACAAGATCCCAGTGGTGACAGAAACCACTGTGTACAGCTGCATTTGGAATCCCTGATTCATAATAATACAGCTGTTTTGGATTTAAAAATAATAGTTTATAGTACTAAGCATGTTTGAAGAAGAGTCTGCACAGCCAAAGTTTAGTTGCATTACAGCTTCCAATTCAACAAGGGGTTTTTCTAGGCTGAAGCACTATTCCTATCAGAGTACAGAAACAGCTGGAAGGTTTAAGTTTGTAGACACAAATGTGGATCTCCAAGTAATCCATCACAACAAATCCAGAAAAGTAATCACTACTAAGTATCTCTGAGACATATGTGGCAGCTCAATACTAAATCTTATTTCTTCACTAAAAAAGTTTATTTAGGAAGTGTGTAATGATTTGTTCATCTAATGCTAGGTATTCTTTTCAAAGAACACTAAAATACAAGACCATGAGAACAGTAATTTCTGCAAAACCAACAAAACTTCTGGGAACTAAAAAGATCAACCAAGTTCAGCAAGACAGAATTAGAATTCTGTCAAAACATCCAGTTACCTACCAAAGTGCTTGTAGAATGTCTAAACCACCAAATATTAACTTGAATTTGTAGTTAAATATGCTTTTCATTGTTTGTGTCCTTTTTGTGTTTGCTTTCTATCAAATATTGCAGAAATATAAATTATTTGCAGGCATTGACAAGGAAACAGAAAATTGCAAGCAAATATTGGAAAATACTTACAAAATATGTGTTTTGAATTTACAGGGACTATTTTAGATACAATCACCTTTTACTAAGTAATATCCTCTTTCATTCAGTGAGTAACAACCATAAGGACTGTGTGTTCTGCTGGCAGTGATGTTTGAATTTCAACTAACAAATTCCTAAACCAAAGAAAAAATAATCCATAGAAGTTACTTGGTGAAAATTTTTTGGTAACCAGTAAGGCCAAGGATGTTACACACTAACTGCCCTGTTCATGATGGGACAGAAAAGTAAATGTCACCATCTAGAAGGAGTCCTATGCAGTAAATTGTTACAGACCCTGTTGCTGTTAAAAGGAGACACGATGCCTTATAAAAAGAATGTTTTGATTCATCTTTTTATTGGGCTTCAAAAATAGAAAAAGATACCTAAAGCCACAGATAGATAAATCTTAGGAAAGGGGAAGAATAAAAAAAGCTTTTAAAAATACTACTTAGTAAACACCCTGGGACCACTTCCTTAAGTGGAAGAATCTTCAAGTACTGGTCTGAAATTAGTAGGAATGACCCTGCTTCAGATTTGAGGGACATCTCCCTGCCAGCCTCAAGAACAGATTCACTGTTGTATGGACAACAAGCCTGGAAGAATAGTGTAAACACAGTCAAGATGTTTTGCAGTATTACTGGTATGTTTAAATACACAAATAATACTATTTTAAACCTTAATGGGGTAACTGAAGAATGAAGAAAGAGAAAAGATAATGGAATTAACAAAGCAGTAGCAAATTGATTCATTAGGGTAACAATTTATTAAATAAATTACTTACAAGGAAGGGACAGAAGTATAACATTTGTATGAAATAACATGGGGAAATGCTTATATAATTTGGATATGCCTCTTCCCATATATAGTTCAAAGAAAGACATAAGGTCAAAGAATAAGAAAAGATTTAAATAATCAGGAAATTAAATTGAAAAACTACTTAAGTAAGATTTCACCTGTAAGAACTAGGGAGATTGGCCAAGTAGGCTAAAAAGAGAAGTTATAAGCTTCACCAAATTATCAAAAAGTGCAAATTTAAATTCTCACTTACAGTCTCTTGCCCACAGAGCTCAAGGACAACACTTGCATTCATTTTGTGAGTTCACATAGAGAATGTAAATTAGAGATTTACCAGAAGCAGAAAAAGAAGAGCAAGATGTATGTTTTAATATGACCCTTTATCACACTTAGAGATTTTTTATTTCTTGCTTTTGGGCATAGGAAAACAATATTAAAGTATTAAGTGGCAGCTGATTAAATGAAGCCCAGTTTGTTCCATTTTCAGATTATTTTGAAATTTTACTGAAAGCATTCCCTGTTAGGACTTAGAAGGAAAAATTTATCACTTCAGCCAATGTCAAGAATCAGACCACAATTCACCAGCATAACGGTCTATTGAACATGTTCAGTGACTGTAGCCCAGTCTCCAGGCAGGCTTTAGAGTGTAATTAGGCTTCTAACTATTGCCATTATGCAGCAAGATGAAGTTCAATGATTTTATGAGCTCCATAAATACTAGGCTTTTATGTGACTTTCCACAAAAATATCATCAGTCTCCAAACGTAAATGTCACCTGTGGGTTACTAATTAAAGAGGTGAAATAATGCAGCTCCACTTCAAGACTCTCTCTGATGTCAACACTTCCAAAACATATGTGAACTAAAAATAGCTTGTTCTGTTCCACTAACATTGCCAAGACAGAATATTGTCATTTCAATACATCCTAGTCACTAATATTCAGCTTTTCAGTGCTGTAGTTTATTACTTCTTAAAGTAAGAAAAATAGCGAAGTGTTTTACCCAGAAACACTTCTTCTTCCACTTGTCAATATGTAATTAAAGTAAATGCTCTTTGCTTATCTATGGTATAAAATACTGAGAAGCTTCTCCAGCCAAAACCTGTCTTTGCATCCTCAGGAATAAATTGAACCTTTCAAACAACTGCACTGGAGGTGGATTTTTCACAGGAAAAGGTATTTCCAGTGATATACTTTATGCCCAGTACATGATCCTTACTCCAGTGTTGCAAAGGCATGACAATGCTTTCTTCTCAGCCCAAGCTGATCACTTTTTTGTGTCCCTTTCTATGAAAGGTCTTCTTAGAGATATAAAAATGCAGGAAGCTTCTGGCCTCCCCTTTCATTTCTATTTAGACATTAAATATCCATTAAATAACCACTGTTTTTAATCAGACATGATTAATATTGGTCTGTGTCTAATTTCTCCTTCTCTTTGGCTGTTGGTCATCTAGATACCCAAAATCAATACAAACACTGAGGGTTACTTTTCTGTCTTTTTTATACTGCAAAAAAAGATTCAAGGTAAAGACTGGTATTCCTTACAGGTATTAGCAGACCTTATTAACATGGTTTTAAGCAACTATAAAAATGGAATACCTATTAATGCATGAAGTTTTATTAAACAATATTACATATATATAGTACTCAATATGTACTTACATCACTGTTTTCAACTTCTTTATCATTAATAACAAATCTGAAGGTAGAATCTGGTGATAAGCTTTCAGCCTGAATCCAGAAACGAACTTCTCCTTTCTCAAGAACCTCATAAGCTAATTCTGATTTCAGAGGTATTGCTGCAGAAAGAAAAACAATCAAAAGTCAATAATGCATGAATCCCTGTGAGAAAAAGTACTATTGTAGTAAAATATTAGCATCTCCCTATTATTTATGGAATGCTGGATATAGAATAAATTCTATGCAAAGGAAAGCCATCTAATGTAGACTTTGGCTGATTTTTAAATTAATTTCTAAAAAGCAGAAAAGAATTTATAGCTTATAGTTTGCCCATTGTTTAAGGAATTGACTAGTATTGACATACTTTATTGTCAAAGTTAAGAGACTTCTAGGCAATGGTTATTTTATTCAATGCAAGCTAATATTCTTCTAAATGAAAGGAAAGATAAGGAAGCAAGTTGTTCCATGAAAAATGAAGCTACCATTGTCTCAGGAAGAACCTTTTTGGAACCCCAGTCATTAGTATATAATTATATTTCCTCTAGAAGTATCAAAAAGATTCAGATTTTCAACTTACTTGGATTCTTTATTTCATTGCTTAATGCCATCAATCGTTCAAACTCTGAAATTAAGAAAAATAGTCATGTTTTAATTTATTCTGAAAACAAGTGTCAAAGAGGGTACATATCAGCATCAGCTGATAATCTCGTATGTGAAATACCCAAATCTCTTCAGAAAATGATGCCTAAAAAATAAGGTTTAAGAAACCAAAATTCTGATACATGGATTTAGTAAGTGTTCCTATTTCATGTATTTTTATGCGTATTCTTTTATGCAAAATAAGCCTAACAAGGAACAAAACCTATTTTAAACTCTCTGGTATTAAAACAAAAGACAATAGTCTCTCAGTAGTGCGTAAGGTTCCTTTATCTGTTGACTTCCCTTCTGACACTGTACCTGAAAAGATTGTTTTACTGTGACAGGAAACAAGACTGAGTGCAGGTTAGTATGAAAAGGGTACAAAAAAGTTCTATTTAATCCACTAAATACTCATGAAGGCTGTATGAGAGTCTAGAAATCACTTTGTTAGATTTTAATACTAGCTCTATTTATCATTTTCATTACTAATAAAGATTTGGAAGATGAATATTACTTCCAGTTCCAAATTTACAGATAATGTAAAGACCAAGGGAAATTAATAAGGATTTATGACATAGTTGAGGGTCTAGGAATATTAAAGGAGTATTTATGGCATTTGAAGAAGTAAATGGGCAGTTAAATAATGGTTTTCAGTGATAAGATGCAAAATCTGACACTTGTGCAGGGATGCAGTACAAATAAAAGTGTATTTTTGAATGACAGATATGATCAGGAGGACATGGGCTAAGTGTGGGATAGGAAAAACCTTCAGTGCTCTTCTGTAAAAAAACCCATAATAGTAACAAGAGCTACAGACAGGTTTCAGAGTGATGCTTCAAAACTAAACCAAAGGGAAGTTCTCATGATCAGCACATATCTGTCTTTTCCTACAGTTTTCATTGAAAAATTAAAAATATTACAAGTTTAGCTTCCTAGAGGAAAACAATATTGGTAATGACTAGAAGTCTACATAAATGTTCCACGTCCAGGAGAACCAGATTTTTTTGTGGCTTTCCATGGATTTCTTCTCAACACCTACTTTGAATGGGAGGTTTGACACTCATAAAAGTCCTGCCTACTATAAGACTCACTCAGCCTCATCTCTTCTTCTTAAATGACTTAGAAAAAAAGGTATGTAGAGGGATTTTTATGCTTAAGGAAATGGGCATAGCAATGACAGCCTGTGGACTGGTAAAGAAGCAAAGTAATTTTTTTCCTATTTAAAAATAGCAAAGTTCCTCCACTTTGTTTTCATTTCAGTGGTAAACCAAAGTCTGAAGCAAATTCATTGCAACTCAAATGAAACAAAATAGCTATAATGAAATAAAACAAAACCAATCTAAATTTAAGCCAAAGGATAATTTAACCCAGTGAATTCAAATCTCATTAAAGCAACATCCTTTTTCTCACATTTGTATCACTAATTCTTTTCATCTCAGCTATATGAAACTATATCTAGAACGTCAAGGTCTGTCTCTGTATTAGACTCCTTGATAAACAGAGATCTGATGGCAGCTTTATAGATACCATTTTAATTAAAGAATCAATGATTATACAGTGTGAAAGGCTATAAAGTCAAAGCACAGAAAAAGTGACACACTAGAGAAAGAGGTTCACAAAACTGTGGAAAAAGAAACATTTTCAGACATTCAACTGAAACTGTAACAGGTATTTGCAAACAGCATTATAGTCCTAGCATAAAGAAAGCAATTCTAATTGGGCATATTCTTTATGTTTTGAGGTTTTTTTAAGAAAATATAGCCTTAAGTTTTCCCAACTTTCATTATCATGATAATAATTAAAAAAAAAAATCATATAAAGCCTGTTTTGTAGTTGTTTGTTTTTTTTTTTCCTTAATGTATAAATGTGAGAGATATGGTGTTCTTTCTTTGTTTGTTCTTCTTGCACAATTTTTAGTGTAGTTGAGGAGACAAAATGAAAAAAGACTTGAGATCATCAGGACCTTACCTTCATCATCCATAACGAAGCTGGATGAAACCCCATCTGTGTCACTGACTGAGATAGAATAAGTTCCCAAGTCTGATTTATCAGGATTTTTGAAGTACAGCTTAGAACTAAAATCAGCAATAAAGAAGGATATAATTAGGGAGAGGTGTTTCATGCCATTGGGACTTTTAACATGACAAACTTTCTATTAATTTGATAGACTGGCATGACTTACTGATTCCCTTCTGTTTCAATCTTAAACTTATCAGAATCATCAATCTCCTCATACGATTTACCCCATGCAAAATGAGATGCATCTGTAGCTTCTTTGCACTCAAATGCCAGGTAAATATTACCCTCATCATCCACACCTGAAAAGATTTCTTTTGTTCCTGCAAAATAGGAATCAGTTCAAAGATGAAGGCTGCATATTCCTTCCAAGATGCCATCCAGAAATTACTAAAGCCCATGGAAATTTTTTTATCCTCACTTACATGTACTGATCTTACTTGCACATCTTGAAACATATTTATGCCATCTCATAGAATCATGGAATGGTTTGAGTTGGAAGGTACCTTAAAGATCATCTAATTCCAACCCCCCCGCCATGGGCAGGGACACCTTCCACTAGACCAGGTTGCTCAAAGTCCCATTCAACCTGGTCTTGAACACATCCAGTGATAGAGCATCCACAACTACCCTGGGCAACCTATTCCAGTGTCAATGCTGACTCAGCATCACATAGTAGCAAGATTCTTACTCTACACAAAAATAAATAAATAGATACTAACTATAATAAATGCTTACTGAGAAACAACTCTATAAAATGAAATTGAATGTGAGTAGATATGAACAGTTTAAGTATACTATTATAATTCTTGAAGATTCAATAAATGTGTTTTAATACTTCTTTCACAGAAAGTAGCAGCTTTGTTTATGAGAATAAAATAACTGATTATAAAATATTTTCTGCAGTAAGTAAAGCAAAAAGTCTTGAAAGTACCTCCGCAACCACATGATTTTCTTTAAGTTTTGAGTCTAAGAGCTTCCTAACTCTTGAAATAGTTATCTGTGCTACAATATCAAATCAGATTGGTTAAACTAATTTCTAATTATTTCAGTAGTTTAGAAGCAGAGGAGATAAAATTACCTGGCCGTGCCTCAACAAGCACTGGTTCAGATATTTCAGATGACTTGCCTACCCCAGCATTGTTCACTGCACGAACTTTAAAAACATAGGTATGACCTTCATGTAAATCAGTGACCTTGAACAAGATAAAGAGCAAAGCCAATTTAAAAAACAATCCAAACTCTTTTGTTTGCTTATACAAAGATGTTAGCAGAAGCCAAAGTTCAAATGCACATTGTTGTTGCACTTAGTTGTTTTCAGAACACAATTTGGATTCAAACTAACTAATGAAAATTTACCTTAAAATAACGCTTTGATGTAGGTTTCTCATTAGCAGTGATCCAGTCTTCTGTGTCAACTTCTTTATAGTCCACTAAATACCCAGTAATAGGGCTTTTGCCTTCATACACAGGAGCTTTCCAAAGAAGAACCAGGGATGTATTTCTAACTTCACAAATCATGAGATCATAGGCAGGACCTAAAATATTTCAAATATTAGAAGTTCACTTCAATATAACAAAGCTTTGTAAACTGGCCCCATAGAGTCCAAAATGCACCAGTTCAATTCTGTTTTGACTTTTTGCTTTCAAAAATCTCATCCTTTAGCATAAACACAGTATATGTGGTATTTAGGTCATTTTGCCCTCATGGCTGTCTATAGCAATACCTGCTTCGTGCAGTGAGTGACATTAGTATTCTGGAGCATACATCCTTAGCTGGATCTCAGTATCTCTATTTTAAGGGAAACATTCATGTGGAAAATTCATGCAGTTTAACATTTTCCAAAACTGACAGTTTTCTTCTCTGTTACTTAATTCACCAGCCCCACATCAAAGTTGCTTCACCAAGCCTGACTCAGGTTCATAATTTAGAATCAGGATTTTTAATTCTTGTTGATGTACATGAACCATGATCCTTCAGACTTATCCAAAACCCACTGGTACCAGTGGACTTTGGATCTGGCTTTTAATTCCCTTTCAGAGTAATTTTTTTTGTGGAAACGATAGTCAAGAAGAACTTCTCAAGAGGATATCTGTTAGGAGAACTATTTATACCAAAAAAATCCTGATGCTCTATTAATAAGTGAGAGTTCATACCCTTGCAACTATCAGGTTATGTTCTTCCTGATATATTTTCCTTCGCCTTCACTTAACTCTCCTAGTACCATTCAGTTTAACTCGTAGCATTCAGTCTTTTACTATACTCTTAATATTTATTTATATCAGTAGACTATGAAGGCACAATTGTATCAACTTCCTACCATGGTGAAAACACTCGTGACAGAATACTGATATTCAGCCACATTATGTAGCTGGAATCTTGCATATTGTGCTTTGTCTTTAAGGAAACCTGAAAGTACATGAGACTTAGAGATTTTCTCAGTGTTGTTAGTTTGACCTAATTCAAGATACTACTTTTCCCTACCACACATCTCACCATTTAAAATAGAGTAGAAAGACCTTACAAATAAACTTGATTGCTGTTCCAGCCTACATGATGTGAACCAGTGATGAATGAAAATTAAGTTTATAAGGGATGATATTGAGCAAATATACAAAAAAAAAAAACAACCAACCAAAAAACAGTAGAAAAGTGTTTCTCTGTTCTGGATAAGCACATTTCAGAAAAGAAACATAGAAGTATATGTGGCAGACCTTATAAATACCAGCTCTCTTATGGAAAGATGGCAATTTTCAAGGAGGCTAAAGGTTTCTCTTAAGGATCTTAAAAATCCCAACCTAAATACCTGTATATCCACAGATAATTAAAATTCAACTGGCAGATGCACCTGATAGAAATCTAAACAGTAGAAGAAAAAATGTGATGAAGTATGTTCTATTCTGAGACCACAGACATTTAATTTTTTTTACAGTCATGTAAAATAATTCATTAACTATCATTCCTAACTCACAGAGGCTCACAGAGATACCCAAGACTAGAGTTCTCCAGAAGAATGAAATAATTATGGGCTCTGGGCAAAGAATCCATCGCACATGATGGAAATCCTGAAAGGGTTTTGGCCTTTCTAAGGAAACCTTCTTTCCATATCAAAAGATGGGAGAATATTTCATTGATGCTGGGAGTATACTGCAGTCACATTACATTAGTCTTCAGTATCATTAGTAATTCAGGGAAGAGGGTCAGACTATTTCTCCCAGTCTTAAATTTCAATTATTTCTTTTCATTATTGCTAAGCCATTGTTTAAAACCTTTTCTAAAAAAGGCATGTGAAATATTTTATCAGAGTTGGTGATCAGGGGGGAGGCCTAGTGGGGGAGGGGGTTGTTTGTTTGTGGTGTGGTTTTGGGGTTTTTTTAGCAGGAAGAATGCAATACTCTCTGTTCAACTAGTTTCATAATGAGAACAATGTAATCAGCCAAGGAGTAGAAAGGTCAGGTTGTTCATTATGAAAATGGAAATTTCACTCTCTTCATTTCCTGAAAGTCCCTTTTATTTTATTTCTTTATATATAATTAAAATGAAGGATAATTTTTACTTGTTTACATACTAGGCAATTTCACTGACATTTTGAAAACACTGTAGACTATAAATCACAGATTACAAATCCTTTCTTTAAGGAAAATAACTGTTCCACTGATGATACATTTATAATAAATATGACAAGATTATAAGAAAATCAAACTAACACAAAGGGAGTTAAGGTCAGGAGATTAAATAGAATCACAGGCTCACAGAATATTCATGGTTGGAAAGGACCTCCTAGATCACTTAGGCCAACCATACCCATAACAAAAAAATCACCAAAATACCCTGATCAAACATGACTTCAAAAACACAAAATAACCCCCTACATGCCTGCCACTAGACCATGTCCTGAAGCACCAGGACATCTTAAATACAAAGCATTTTGTTATTGACAGTTTTGCCATGTCATTAAATCCAGAAGGTAAGATTTATGAACTCAGAATTTAGCTCAAAAATGTGTAGAACAGCTCTCTGACAAACACTTTTGCAGAAAAGAATCTGGACATCAAAAAGAAGTAAACTTGGATTTTACCTTAAGTGTAATGCTTCTTTAAAAGGACGAATAGATGGGGATTTGTAATAATTGTAGGAGGTATGAAGTTACTATTTCTTTGCTTAGCCTAGAAAAGCCTGTATTTGAAATAATGTGTCCAGTTTGTGCACTGCAAGTCAAGAAAGATATGAACCAACTAGAAAAAGTTCAAAAAATGGTATGTTTATTTAGAAATAGGGAGTACATGATCTAAGGGGAAGGTTGCATGAACCAGATTTTGTTAACTTAAGAGGAAAGCTAGAAGTCTGATAAAGTCTTTAAACAAATAGAAAAGGGGTTGGAAAGAGGAAAATAATAAGCTCTTCTCATTGTCCTTGGTGGAAAAGAAGCAAATAGTTTTAAATTGCAGGAAGAATGATTCAGAAATATTAGAAAAACTTTTAAACTGTAGTGTTGCAAGACCAATAATAGATTCTGTCCAAAGAACCTGGACTTTTTCATGGGTAGAAGTTTTAAGGATAGATTAGACAAGCCTCTGTCAATGGAATAAGTATAGCTGATCCTGCATGTGAGCAAGCAATTGAATTAGATGACATTTGAGAGGCTTTCCTAGTAAATGATTCCATGACCTTACTGAGATTTTTCTTGTTCCAGGCAAGAATTATTTTCACATAGCACAGAAAAGGAAATTGAAATTTTTATGCTGCCTTATGTTAATTATGACTTTTTGAAAACATTAAAAATTCCGATAGTTTTACAAAACCAGATTTAGGGCCTGTATTTTTTTTTTTTCCACTGAGAAAATAATTGCATGAACATTTCATCATGAAACAGATGTGTGTAGGTGTGAGACAGCTCCTGATGACATAAACAAGTATTAGAATGGATCCTTAATTGCATACCAAAGCTAAATGTCATAAATAGAATCCTATTTAACAACACAGCATTATTTTACAGCATTTTTGGGAAAAGAGGGTAGAAATTTATTAAAGTGGTAGGTGTCTGTGTTTTCATTATGGGCTGTACTGTCACACACTTTGTTTAGGCAAATCAGTACCTGACATTAGAAACAGCTTCAGCAAAATTGTTCCTGAATATGAGTGATTATAAGGTAAGCAGAATAGGTCTTCAAAACTCTTTTGCAACTTATTTACATAACTCGAGCATTACTTTGGGGACCCAATTCCCTAGATGTTTAACATTTGGGCATAAATTCATATGAGGTAGACTAAGGCTGAATTTCATTTGCTGTGGGTCCTGAAATCACAATACTTCTCAACATTTAACATTTTCTACAGATCTAGCACTGTAATTAAGAGTCTTCAGCTGCATCTACATTGCTAAAATATAAACAATCTAAACACAAGTTTGACTACTAGCACCCAGTCATTCCTATTGTTTGTTAGCATATTTGTTCTAACACCTGGATAATAATAAACTCTCGGGTAATACCTAGGTACAATCCAGGGAAAACACATGAAAGGGCACACTAGGTGAGACTAGGAGACATTAGCTGTAAAGTGTGAACTACATTGTGTTGCTTGCCTTTATGTTAAGAAACAGGCTCCTATTGTGTCTTATTTATGACCAAAAAAAAAAAATAGTTTTGGAGTCTGAAGCTCCAGGAATACTCTTAACAGACTGCAATTACAGTACAGAGATGCCTGTAATTTGTACAGGTGGTGAGTGTGAAATGGAGCTTGTAAGGCTGGGCGTGAAAAGCTGATAGAGATAAAAACATAGACTAAAGGCTGAAGACTTTTTTTACTGAGCTGATGTGGCCAGTGAAAGAATGAGACACTCAGCAGGCTAAGTAAAGGACACTCACTTCCCAGGACATTCAATCTCATCAGTGGGATGTGAAGGTAGCTTTTAATGGGAGATCTCAGAAGCAATAGCAATCTCAGTAGGTAATATGGCAGAAGTTAACCAGAGACATCCATCCGAGTTTCCTGGAACATTACACTAACGGTGGTTTAAGCAGTTTGTATTGAATTGAAATTAATGAGAAACTAATTGACTTACCAGGCTCTGGCATGGTCCAAGCTTTACACTTAAAATGCTCACTGGGATCTGAAGGTTGACCTATTCCAACCAGATTTGCAGCAGCAACTTTGAATTCATAGAAGGCATCTTCTGTTAAATCCTCTACCTTTTTTTGAGAAAACAATTGAACATATAAAAAGCCACTGTTTATATTCTTTTAATAAATTACTTAAAAATAAGCATTGGCTAATTAATTATCAGGCCTTACTGCCGTGATAGAGTACTGAAAGGATCTAATTTGAAGATTTTACTTGTAAACTAAACACTGCATTGTACTTGCCTGTTTCAGCCACATCATCCTAGGAATAACAACACTCAATATATTGTCACAAGAGGCTTTAAAAGATTAAAGCAAAGGTCCAGGGAGCCCACTTAGTGAATGACCACTAGCAGATAGTTATGGGTGAGTGTTCCTGGTAAATGAACCTTGACTTATCTAATGAATCCATCATCACATCACCATCTCAGATTTTGAGGTCACGGTAGACAAGCTATAAGACATGAGCTTCTTGACACCCTGAGTGCCTCATGGAGGCAGCGCTCTTCCATCCTTCCTCTTCCAGACCACCTAACTAAAATAAACAAGCCTTCTACACCTCAGTTCTCTGCATAATTTTCCCAAAGTCATATTTCATCAGATGTTGCAAGAGAAAGAGCAGCTGAGGGTAGTAATTCTAGGGGAGAAACTGAACAGTTTTAGATTTTCATGAATTAGGAGACTATAACTATATTGTCTGGGAAAACATGAGATAAAAAAGGATTTTTGAGTGATTTTTTTTTTTTTTTTTACTGTTAACAAACATATGATAGGGTACCATCAAATACAAGACCAAAGTAAACAACATCATCTAGGAAAAGCCAGGCACTTATACAATTTAGATAGAGATTTCTGGAGATGGAAAGCTATATAGTGTGATTCACAAGAGAGGCTAACTGTTCAGCCTGTAAAAGTGGTTTTGAAATCCCATGTTATTAAGGGAAATAATATTTGTGGGGTGCCTATAGGATCATCTAATCAGAGAGGTTTAAACATTTAGTGATTTCCCTGTGCTGTAGTGTATATCAGGGTCTTCTCTACTTGCAGTATGTCATAAAATATTCTGTGCTACTAAAAGCTGTCTTGCTTTTATTTCCCATCAGTATTTCAGATTCCAGTCATTTAAACTAATGTATGAAGGTGCACCTTCAGGCACAAATACAGTTACTGGCAGGACTGAGACTCAAATATCCAATTAATTAATCTCTGAATGGTTTACCTTAATTTACATATTTGTTTACAAATGCATTAAAAATTAAAATATCTGAAAAGTATTGCCCGTTCATGCCTATCTTACCTTTTTTTATTTCTCAACTTCCATGCTCCATCTGCTGTGTCAGAGATGCCAGTTATAAACTCATTCACAGCTCAGTATTACTGGATGCCTTCTGTGCATGAAACATTCTTCCTGAGCTCATCTGTAGCATTATTTTCTACTTTAGTGTCAAATACCTGCTAAAGACTTACTTCTACCTTGAGTTTTATAGGAAAATTGCTGATTTGCAGAAATAATTTTAAGTATTTGGGAATAAAATCTGATTATTTAACTATTTAACAAACATCATATTGATTAATTACTTGCTGTATTCTATCTTCATAACTTTTCTTCATGGAAGTTCCCATCAAATTTTTCCTCTTTTAAGAAACATTGAATACATTGTAAGCGCAACCAGAAGTAATTTATTTTGAAACTAAAATCGTTGCTCTGGTACTTTGGAAAGAAGGCAATGAGGCATAATGCTAGGTTTATTAATATACTTCCCTTTCCAGCTGAAGGCAGATTTTGAGAGTAAGAAGAGGGACAGCTACATTTGTTCTCAGCCCATCTTCATTTCATTTACAAGTCTCAAGTTCTACAGACAGCACAGTCATCTGCCTGTTAAATGCTTCCATCCCTTCTCTGCATATTATTACAGTGGTAATGCATATAGTGCTCATTAATGAATATAGTTTATGAAGCATTTTATAGCTCATGGTGTTCTTTGTGAAGAATGTGCTTCACACCTTTTTCCTCAAAAATTTCCTCATCTGAATGGTCTTATTGTTCTTAGAATTCCAGAGCAGGGAATGGCACTGATTCTTTACCCCTAATTTTAGGCTTGTTGCACTCCATGTACAAATACTTCCAATACGCAGTGGAAAAAACTATTTTTCTTCAGCTTTAGAGAACAAAGAAAAAAAAATTAAATTCTTTAAAGAATTTCTCTGCAAGAAAGTAGAACTCTCCCAAAAGCAAATAAATAGTATAAATCAATTCCAGAAAGATAATGATTAAAAAGTACCAACCGTATAAATCGTCCGGGTAATGAGAGAAGAATTGACTTCATGCCAGTTTTGATGGTTAGCTTCACGTTTATCCATATAATAACCAAGGATTGGTGAACCTCCACTGAACTTTGGTGCTTTCCAGCCAAGGGTCATTGAATGACCATCACAGTTCAGAAGTGTGATACCATGAGGATATGATGGGCAAGCTATAAGGAAATTAAGCATCCGGAAAGTTAGTACAGAGTCTAAAACCCATCAGCGCAGAAGTTGTTTAGCATTTTTTTGTATTGTTTTTGTCTTCTGCAGGGTACTGTTATCAGTTACACAGAGGTGACAAAGTAGTTGTAAAGCTGCTAATCAACATTCATTTTATTTCCAAATATAAATGTGGAAGCTTCTGAAGCATTTGCCTAAAGTCCTGTCTTCTCAGGAGGTAGCAAGAAAGAATAGATGGTCTCTGGTATGGAAAAAGTAATGCCAGCAAAAGTGTCTCCAGACCGAATATTATGCTAGAAAATTGAATCAGGAGATCTTTTCCTGCTAAGAAACAAATAAGCTCCTCAAGTACTTTTAGAATACACCAAGAATCACTCATTATGAAAAAAAAAAAAAAAAGGTTATGAACTTGAACAAAATGGAGTCTGACTATCTGATGATATGAATATCTGATCTATGGCATTCATGGTTTTTCTGTGCTATCCACATATTATATGCCTACTTCGTACTGAGAACGCTTTCTGCCCTATAAGGAAAAGAAAATAATTAGACTTCCACTAGCTTAACCTATGTTGATGGAAAAAAAGACATTTCCTTCTTGAGTTTACCTGCATGATTTTATTCTCATCTGTAGCAGAAGCAGAAATGTCACCCATCCTAGAGATGAAGAAAACTGTTTTCCTGAGCTTTTTACATGCCTACTACTAGCAAAGAGTGCTTCTAGAAAGCATTGGTTTGTATTTACCATCCATGCATGAAAATTTGCCTGAAGATACCCCTTTCTTGACCCTGTTGTGCTGCATCCAGTACAGGCTAATCTCCTGCCCCTAAAGCTCATCCGGAAATTTCAATTGAATTACCAGGATAACTTAAGAGAATGTGACTATATCTCATTCAGAAAAGAATATGTTACCAGAGGCTGTTAATACAGTCCCTGATCTCCTGATCTTTAAGCTGTACTAGTGATAACCATGAAAACAGATAGTAATCATCATAACTAGCCTTTTGTTCTATTTTTTTCAAATGTGGTGTTATAGTCAGAGGCCATAAAATGTGGCATTTGCAATTATTACCACTTCTTCATCAATAAGAATAACCATAGCAAACTCCTATAAATGCAGTTAAAATAATAGTACAGAAAGATTCTGTCCATGCTAATCCAAATCACCTATAAATAGTCCTGTAAATTCCTGTGAAGGCTATTGAAATGGATAAAAGCCATCCACATCCTGTTAAGTGTGAGATCTGTGTGCTCTGTGTTTGGTGACATACCCCATGCAACCCTCATCTTCAAAATGCACAGTGACACAATAAAAGGTGCAAGTGCTTTTACAACATCGGAGTGATGTACAAGTGTCCGTGCGCTACCTACCCATATGAGACACACTTCGTCCTAAAAAAAAAATCAAATAGAGTAAGTTTGTCAATAACATCTCATTCAAATTTATCTTCTAATTGCCATTCTGAATTACAGAACTTTTAGGGGTTTATTTCTCATATATATAGCTATTGATCTTCTCCAAAAGGTAGAGGCCATTCAGGTGGGGAAAATGCGTTCTTCTTTAAATTTTTCAGTAAGGAAATGATATTGTGCAGAAATAAAAAATGGACCACTGTAGCACAGATCTGCGTACTTTTTGTTCTAAATAATTATCCAGCCTTTCATCCAGTGTGTATCATTCCCACTGAAGGTTGCACAATGGATTGTTCTTACATTGCAATTTTGTTTGCAGGGTACCAGAGGAGGTAGATTGTGCTCCATCCTGGAGCAGCCAAAAGGAAATTTCTGTTTGGTTCAGAAACACAGTAATTAAGTTTCCCAAAACTCTTCTAAAGGGAGCAGATTCTGTGCTAAACTGATCTGCACCACTCCAAATCACCCAGAAGCTACGTCTCTAACTTAATCAAGAATCACGGTTTCTTTGTTACAGCTGAGGAGCAGAAGACAACCTAGTCATTATAGTGAATCTGACCCAGTATTTCTAACAAAAATTATTAATAATTTTTTTTAAACAAGGTCTTTTCTCTAGAACAGTCACATGCCAGAGCATGAACATCACCAAAGAGGTGTGCTCCGAGTGTACTGTTATAGTAAATGCGACCAAAGGAGTCAATTATTGAAAATACATAACTCATTCAAGAACAAGAATCAGCCACAGAATTATACATACTAAGGGCTGCCTGTACTGTTATAACCTCCGACTCCTGTGAGTTTTCACTGAATCCTACAGCATTCACAGCTTTCACACGGAACACATACTGCTCTCCAGTTTCCAAACCATGAACAACAAACCTGGGTTAAAAAAAATAACATTGTATTAGTACATATGTTATAGACACCATTCTATGCTGTATCATGAATTCCTGGCAACAATCAAAAACCTCAACTTCATGAGTGCTTCAGAAAGAAAACTATTTCCAAGAAGGAAATCATCCTACAATGACATGATGTAGTACAATATAATTGGATGGGACACTGGAACAAAAGTCACAGTACTCATTAAATTGCTGGTGCTGATCTACCGAGCAGAGTCATTATAATATATTCCCTCTGAACTTTGGCTTGCTAAATTCTAATCTATTCTGGGAAAGGACTATATTTTTCACTGTATTTTTGTAGTCACTATCAAAAATATCTTTCAGTTTTGATCTGAGGTTCTAGGTGATAATTACACCAGACAGAAAAATCAGAACTATCCTATTGTAGGATATGTTCAGATATGAACAAATGAAGGGTTTTCTTATTATTTTTGTGCTGTCACAATCTCTTTGACCAAGAATTGGTCTCTACTTTTTCTTTGATCAAATTCCCTGACTACTTGATCAAAGGATTCACCAGAATACAAAGTCACTCAAAATTAATTTATAACTGACAAAATACATTAAACGATGTGCTTGTTATATACTCATAAGAAAATATAAATTACACATCTAAACTTTGCATTTGGTAATTGATTCCAATAAAAGTAAGCATGATTGTCACAAAGGAAATTACTTGAAGAACCACATAATGAAGCATGGTATTTTCAGGAGGTGGAAGAAATCATCAGAAATACCGATGGGGCTAGCATCATGACAAGGGAACTAGAAACAGGAAATACTGTCCTTTTTCCCATAGATGTAGCAAGGCAGGGTGTCCTGATGTTTCTGGGACACTTGGATTTCCTGCAAAGTAATGTCAGAAGTTGAACTTTCCCCACTGTGTTTATAGCAGATATTGCCTGAACTTTTGCTATGATGATCATTCACTATGGGAAAGCTTCTTGGGTCTCCCTCCTTCTCATACTCTTCCTTATGTGCATAGATCTGTTTACCTCATAACATAAATCTGACTTCAAGAAAGACATATATTTTATGCTTACTCATGTCCAAAACATAACGAATCCTGAATAAAAAATTGGCTGGCTGGCCAGGCCCAGAGTGCTGATGAATGGAGTTCAATCCAGTTGGTGGCCGGTCACAAGTGGTGTTGCTAAGGGCTCAGTATTGGGGCCAGTTCTCTTAACATCTTTATGAATGATCTAGATGATGGGATCAAGGGCACTCTCAGCAAGTTTGCAGATGACGCCAAGTTAGATGGGTGAATTGATCTGTTTGAAGTTAAGGAGGCTCTACAGAGGAATCCGGAAAGGTTGTATTGATGGGCTGAGGTCAATTGCTCAATGAAGTTTAACAAGGCCAAGTGCTGGGTCCTGCACTTGGATCACAACAACCCCAGGCAACACTACAGTCTTGGGGAAGAGTGGCTGGAAAGCTGCCTAATGCAAAAGAACCTCTGGGTTCTAGTCAACATCCAGCTGAATATGTACCAGCAGTGTGCCCAGATGGTCAAGAAGGCCAACAGCATCCTGGCTTCTATTAGAAATAGTGCGGCCAGCAGCACTGGGGAAGTTGTCCCCCTGTATTCATCACTGGTGAGACCGCATCTCAAATACTGTGTTCCCTTTTGAGCCTCTCACTCCAAGAAATACATTGAGGTGCTGGAGCATGTCTAAAGAGGGCAGTGAAGTTGGTGAAGGGTCTAGAGAACAGGTCTTATGAGGAGCAACTGAAGGAACTGGGGTTGCTTAGCCTGAAGAAAAGGATGCTCAGGGGAGATCTCACTCTCTACAACTACCTGAAAGGAGGTTGTAGTGAGGTGTTGGTCAGTCTGTTCTCCCATGTAACAAGTGATAGGACAAGAGGAAATGGCCTCAAATTGTTCCAGTGGAGGTTTAGGTTGGATATTAGGAAAAATTTCTTCACAGAAAGGGTTGTGAAGCAGTGGAACAGTCTGCCCAGGGAAGGAAAGAAGTCACCTCCCTGAAGTTATTTAAAAGATGTGTAGATGTGGCGCTTAGGGACATTGTTTAGTGGTGACCTGACAGTTCTGGGTTAATGGTTGGACTTGATGATCTTGAAGGTCTCTTCCAGCCAGAAGAATTCTATTAATCATGTCTCTAGAACCTGCCTTTACAAAGCTACAAAACAGAAAAAAAAAGATACTTCTCTTTGAAGAAAGTCTGAAAAGCTTAGCTCTGAGAATCTGTAAAGTGTTTTTCTTCACATTCATTCAAAATCCCTCCATGATAACAACATTACTTAGCAAATAAATTGGCTTAAAACTATCTTACAGTTTTCAAATATCCCCAAAATACAGGAATATTGTCAATACCTGTTATACTTAATAGGTTTATGGTTACTAGCTTCCCAGTGATTTGATCCCACCACAGAATAATCAATGTAGTAACCATATAAATCTTCTTCATGTTTTGGTTTATCCCATTGAACTACAACAGATGTTTTTGTATTCCTTGTTGCCACTACCCGACCAGGTGCAGATGGGACAACTAAGAAAAAGAGAAAACATATACTGTTATGAAATACATAAAAATAAAAGTAAGCCAAAGTAGATGCAACACTGTATACTTTTATCATATTTAATCACTACAGCTGTGACTTCTACATTGTTAGTATTACTATACAATATATATTTTAGTATATTTTTTCCACTGTCAATCTAGATTCTTATATATATGTGTGTATAAATATATTTATTTTTCTGTTAGTTTACTCAGAGTAAATTTACTCTAAGCTATGAGGCTCCTACCTACCTGATTTTATATAGGTTTTCTGAGAAGTGAGTTATAGAAGAACATATTTCCAAATATCAGTGTGGATAAAGGCATAAAGATGCAAATAATGTTCTCTCTCTAAAGTTCTGTGTCAAAGGTTCTCTCTCAAATAAGAGATTTATGTATAGTCTACGTACTGGTAGACTACTGCATCAGTAAGAAATGCACATAACCTGTAGAGTTATGATGTCATGAGTATGAAAAAATACTGCCTTACAGTTAACTAATAACAATTGCAGTTCAGAAAAGGCAGCTTTTCAGGACAACTTTAAGCATATGTTTATGTGCTAAGTGTTTAGCTAAATGTAGGTAGATGGATTTCACAGAAGCATAGGAACATTAGTTGGAAGCGATCTCTGGGGATCATCTAATCCAGCCTATCACTGAGAGTGGGATTATCACCAACACTAAACTGGATTGTCAGTCACAGGTTTGCCTGAGTCTTGAAAACATCTGACAGTGAAGATTTCACAACTTCCCTGCACAACTTGTTCCAACATTGCACTCTTACACCTTTTTCACTAAAAGAGTATGTCCGACCTGAAATTACTAAACTACAATTTGTGGTTGTTGCCTCCTTTTTTTTTTTTTTTTTTTTTTTTTTTTTTGGTTTGGTTTTGTTTTGTTTAATTTAATCATCTGGCATAGCTGAGAATAGCGTAGCACCATCATCTTTTCCAGTCACCAAACTAAACAAGCCCAGCTACCTCTACCTCTCTTCACAGGCCATTACCTCTAGGCTCCTGGACATCCTGATTACTATTCCAGTGGAACTCTCCAGTGCCTCTATTTCCACACCTCTAGACTAAAGGAGACAGAACCATAACCAATACTCCAGGATCAACCTCAGCAGAACAAAGCAGGAGTGATTAAACCTTTTTTCTATCTGTTGGCTGGAGTTCTCCCCATGTAGCATAGCATGCAGTTCACATATAATGAAAGTTCAGTGTTGAGTTATATTGATCTAAACACCCTGAATGTGCATAAATAGATCCAGAAACAGTGAGATCTAAGTGGAAGAAAAATCTTCATAACCAACACAGTCTATACACTATAAAATATCTGAGCTTTCATAATGTAAGGAACTAAATCTTTTATGATAGGTTGAGAGGCATCCAGCATTTGCCTGTCGAAGGTGGTTTACATTCCTCTGATATATTCTGGAGAACTACAAGCACCACAAAACAAAATAATTTTTCATTTAGTCTTTTAATCACAAAATAAAAAATAGTACTTACACATTGGTTTACTTTATGTAGTAAATCTGTAAGATCAAATGGGTTCAGTCTGAGATAAAGGTACCTACATTGAGGACTTTATGTCTACAAGCACATGTTCTAAACTGACATACTGTCAAAGAGCTAAGGCTTAATCCAGTTATTCAAATTCATTTAGAGCCATTTTGGAGCATGTGAGACTTCTTCATAGAGCTGCCAGATATGGCTCAGGAGATACCAAATACCTACACCCATCTGAAATGGCAAACTGAAAGCATGCAAAAAGGTACTTGGATGCTTGTTTGGCCAATTAAACTGAGCCTCTGATCCATGGCTGGCAGAGCCTTGAAAATGATTCATCACTTACCCCCCTGTCAGCACTCCATAGCTGTGTGCCATGCGGCAACTTATGGCAAAATCAGCCAACTTATCCTCCAGGCTCCAATTGCCACAATGAGAAAAGAGACTTCTAGAGCACCTTTAGATGCCTACATGGAGGCACCTAAATGTCAATGTTAATCTCAAACTGAATATTATTTTACCAGTCAATTCAATTGCATAACATTGTCATTTTGGATGGCGTAGGATAATCCATCCATCCTCTAGTTTCTACTCAAGAGAGGAAGCTACCCATAATTCCCGTGTAATGACTGCCAGCCCTATGAAGTTCTCTCAGCTACTCTCAGGAACGTCAAATGTAGCTATGTATAGGCAACTAAAAGGAGCCATGTATGTTTGATGCATTTTAGCTCAAGTAATAAACTCCCATCTATGAAAATACTCTTTGAATTTTCTTTAACATCTTCTGCTTTATGCTTTCATCTATAGCTAAGATTTATTCAGAATGTCTTGAATTAACACCTGAGGGATAGCCTATTTTCTGTACTAAGTGAAATAAATACAGTATTTTTCTTCCCTACCTTGGGGAATTTTGAATGGTTTAAATAATTCATATGCATTAACGAGACTTCAGATCAAGAATACATAAAAGCAGAAGATGTTTTTATTTCTTCATGTATAGTTACAGTCAAACAAAGGTGACAGATTATATATATTTTTTTTTAATTATGGTAAACATTAAGGTTATATCTATCAACATTTAGTAAACACTGTTATATCAGATATTCTAAATATTTCTTATATTTCTAGCAAGTGTACTAGTAAGATATGTGCTCTTAAGGTGACAGCTGTCAATACACAAGGCTTTTATATGTGACCTCTGCAAAACTGCAAGAGCAAACCAAATATTTGAGCAACAAGATGAAAAACCTCTCCATAAATTTTCATTTGTGTTTTAGAATGTGGCCTTTCATTTTCACTTCATTTTCATGAAGTAATAAACACTTCATTTTCATTTGGGAAGTTACCACTGAATATGTATACATATCTTCCTCTATCCCTGAAACCTACTTATCTGCATGCCACAGAAATTCTGCACCAGCAGTAATTTGCAACTTAGAATACTAAGAAAGAAACAAAAGGCTACCTTATGTAGCTGAAACTGTAGGGAATTAGGTAGTATATAATTACCTGAGCCAGACAATATAATTTTCTATGTTAATGATTAACCCATATTATACTATATTTTAACAAGTCACATTAATAGAGCATTCTAAAGAATTAATTACTAAAATTAATTTAACTTTTTAACAATTGTTGTTCTCAGCAAGGAGACTTATGATCATTAGGAAAATTAGGGAATTTCTCTGAAATTTTGCATCTTGGTCTTTTTGAAATCCTTCACTGTATTAAACACAAATTGATTTGATTGTTATTATTGTAATCACACTAGTCTGTACTGAGAGTTATCTATTTCCATTTTGTAAAATAACAGCTGTATTTAATATCAATATCTTACAATTAATGCCTTACCAACAGTATCTTTTGGTTCAATAGGATCTGTGATTTCAGATGGATCACTGATGCCATGTTTGTTTGCTGACAAGACTCGGAAAACATACGATTTCCCTTCTGCAAGGTCAAACACTGCATAGCGAGGAGATTTTACTGCAACCTGTGCATTGACTCTTTGCCAGCTTCCGCTGCCAACCATGGACTACAAAAAATAAATAAAAAAATATATATATATAAAAAAAAAGCTGTGAATCAGTTCTGTGAAATGTCAAAAAATGAACATATTGCTGTATTGCATCCTGCCATGAATTTATTGAAGAGCTGTAAGAGAAAGATCACTGTCCAATGCCTTACTTTAACATATGCAAATTCTCATAGCTCATGCATTCCATAACCCTATGAAAAGGTCTAAACACCTCACTGTCTCCCTGCCTGTCTAGACTTCAATATATGCACACATGTGCATAGAGCTAGCCTTCAGTTAGGGCCATGACTGTCAGCTGTGACTGGTCCCAAAAGAATTACTCTTATGTCCTGCAAAACTCTCCTGAACACTCAAAGGTTTGATATAAAGCAAGCAAGTCCTAATCCAAACTCTTCAGAAAGGTAGGAAGGGGGATGTTACTTTACTTGCTTTCAGAATGTCTATTCTGTTGAGTAAGATCATGTGGCTAAAAGCATTCATCAAATGAAATAACTACTTTTGAATATTCTCAGGGCAGCAGCTGAGCTAATCATGACCACAACTGCACATGGAAATGAGCCAGCAAACCAGCAGTCCGAGAGAAGTCCCCAGATAAACTGTCAACCCAAAACAAAAATTAGTCACAGAATCTTTCAGCAATTTTAGTAAAATTCCAGTGCCCAGTAAATGGCTTAAATAAAACTTCCTTTAAGCAGATAAAGGTGCATGCAAACTAAATGTTTATCAAATTTTGGAACACAGAGTCTGAGAACAAAACCTGATCAACTGTCAACTTCTTAGAGAAGCAGCAGTGTTTCATGGGTGCTTGGAAACTACCCTGTATATAATGAGGCCTCCTGTAGATAAATTATAAAAATGTAACAGCTGGAGCCCAGATATCAAAAACTGATTCATAAATACTGAAGCCTCTCACAGTGTTCCCAACAGAAAAATGAAATATCCATTTTCTTCATAAAAAACAGATGGAAAATATGAAATAAACATTATTTTGCCATACATTTTACTTTCTGACATTTTCACAGGGTAAAGAGTCAACATTACATTTTATTTTGTAGTTTGATTTATCTGTTAATGATTTTAAGGGAACATTGCTATAGAGAACAGTATAGAGAACTTGTTTTCATTTTGTGTTTCTTGAAGCCTCTGAAAATACATTTTTATTCTTCATAACTGAGTCTTCTTTATTTGAAATAAATTAATTAGAAATTGAGCTTTTCTAAATTAACAGATGACAGTGGAAAGCAAAACATAAACATTCACCTATGAACTGACTGAGCGATTCATATATATTTATATGCAAGATGATTTTAGATTCAGGTATTAATTAGTATAATGAACCTTTTTTTTTTCATTAATAGCCTTTTAGTCCTCATTCTCACTTTTCCTTACTAAGTTTGGCATTTAATTAAGACTTGTTATTGTCATTGCTCTATACTGTTTCTGGACCTATGTAAAGCTATTTCAGCAAAATAAGCAGATATACATATATTTTACAATTCATCTTTAGAATGAAATTCAGCTAAGCAAGTGTAGGTGTCCACTCAATAGAAATCTACATCTGAGCTTTTTATCTGGGCTATTTCTTCATATTCTAGAAACAAGGTCTTTTCATGCCAAGAGCTGGTGCAAAATCCTTACGTCAGTATGTTTGAAATTTATAGATAAAAGCAGATGTATGCAACTGGGAATAAATACAAGGCAGACATGCTATTTTATTGCATAGAAACAAAACTAGATACTTATTTCTGTGGAAATTATCATTACTTTTTTGAATGTGAAAGGCAGAGTGAGAAAAATCATGGACATGCTTGCTAGAAAATTTAACTGGTGATTGGATTTCACTTTACACTTATATGTTCAACATCCAGCTCGTAATGGATGAAGAAGAATGTAGAAACGGGCCATAAAGGTCTTTTTAAGTGGAGTTTTTGATGCAACTGAGAAGGAAAAGACAGGATAGGAGCTGCAAATAGATGAGTGATGTGAACATAATGATAGGCTGGGAAACGAACTTTTGAGGAATGTGCTGAACAGATTTGAGAAGAAAAAATTGCATGGTAAGGGCCTGAGAAAAGGTTGTCACAACATACAAGTTGTAAATTGAATGTGTTGCAGTTTTATGGACAGTTTTAGTGTTTGTGATCATTAAAAGGGGGCATATGCTAGAAGCATAATTCATAAAAACTAAGTATAGCTTGGCATGTAACAGTTTTAGAGGTCAGGTATGAGGCCAGATTTGCCTACTGGAGGAAACTTTGTAACAAGGAGGAAAGATTATGACCTCTGGCTGTAATCCAACATACTTAATTTAGAAACCTGGCTCAGGGACTGATGTATCTAAATCTTAATATCTTAGACGGGAGAAGAACAAACCTCTCTTACTGTGATCACTGAAGTCCCCTGTTAATTCAAAGGGAAGAGGAAGGCAGCCATGAAGACTACCAGAGTGCAGTGAACCTGAGACAGGCATCTGCCTCCCTGCTCACTTTACAGGGTATAAAGTGGAAATGTCAAGGTATAGCAGACTGCAAAAAGGAACGTAAGGATCAAATTATGAGTCACTGTAGATTCCTTGCTCTACCACAGGACTGTGAGAAGTTTGCTTTTAATAGAGACAGACTATAAACTTCCAGTCTTGCCTGAAGGATTGTGAAATTTTAAAATGTTTCTTTTCCATTAAACTTCTACCTCACACATGTAGTTTCTTCTCATTTTAAACAGCGGTAAGAAAATAACACAGCGGCATCCTTTTCCCCGGACCTTGAATTTCAATGCTCATTAAATAATGTAATAAGACATTTGATTGTCCATGCTTCTCTAACATCCCATTACCAAATCCTGTGAGATCACAGAAAGAGTGAGTTTTACTGTTCATTCTGTAGTTCTGAAAATGAGTTGTATGTAATTGCACACAGCAATGAAACACTGTAGAGCCAAATGCCTCTGTACGGTACAGTACCTTCTCAATGAAATACGTCAGTGGCTCCCTGCCACGGGGAACAGGTGGATCCCAGCTGAGTACAACATATGTTTTGCTGATTTCTGAAGCATGTACATTGGTGGGAGGGCCTGGAATCTGAATATCGCCTGGAAGAGTAATAAACATAGGGAGTGTTAAACAGTTGGATTAACCGCTGGGTCAATATTCATGCTACAGCTCATTTTTCTGAACTCCCACCCTGCCATGCAATACTCTGCTATTAGGGGTTACAATACCATCTGTGCAGTTCACTTCCTCCCTTCAGTTAATTTTTGAGAAATAAAGCATCAATATTATTATCATTGCTTCAGTAGAAGTTAAATATACCCCCTGAAAACTTATGCATTTGTCACACTTTTTTTGTTTGATCACATTTGAATTACTTCTATCTGCTGGGCAGAATGGAAAAAAAAAGCCCACTCACTATATGCAAATGAGATAATTTTTGATCAAAAACAGAATTCTAAACAGTTATTACAAGAAATTAGACTAGAATAAGATACCTGGAATGGAAGTACAGTGAGGAGAAAAGAAACTTAAAGCAGAAAGCAGAAAAAGAAGTAGAACCTATTAGCAATACATCCTGTGACATGATGTTCTTACCAGTGGTATAGTCTAAAGCACTTCTAAAAATTGTGGATCAGAGACATAAAAATGTCACCAGTCCTCTGGTGACTCCACCAGTTGGTGTGGTCTGATCAAACCCCTCTCCCCACTCTGCAGGGTTACCAGGAATGTGAGGCATGACCTGCATACCCTGGGCCAGGCTGAAGAAATTCAGCATGGCCCTTTGTGGTCATGCTCACCCACAGCAATGTGAGAAGAAGCTAGTTTTGCTATCCAAGGAATTACGGTGGTGCTAAACAGCAAAAGATAGGAGAGGCTCAGACTTATAATGGACCACTTCATGCATGGCTATGCAGCCCTGAAGAAACTTACTCTTAGTAGTAGGTCAGAAATAACAACTCAGCAGATACCTATAAATATTTCATTTTTATTGCTTGCAATAGAGAAAGCAAAAAGTTTTGTTCTTTTAGGTTGCATTTTGCTATTTCTCAGGCTAGCAAGGAACATATATCCTCTGAATGCTCAGGATTTGACATTAAAAAAGAGAAAAATGTTTCAATAATAATCTCTAAATCATGGAAGTGATGTTTTAACGGTTTATAAGTCTGTAGAAATAACCAGGCTCCAAATGTACACTGAAGTTATTTCCTCATACACATTTCCCAATCAAAACCAGACTTTTTTTTAAAGCAAACTTACATATCCAAAGACAATTTATTTTCTCTCAATGCTTTCTATATTTGATTTCCTACAAATACACTTTTTTCTTTAAGAAAGACACATGAATCCACTGAGCGTAAGACAAAATTGTTGACATACAGTGAAGAAAATTAAAATAATCCTTCACACCATAATGCATAAAGTCAAAAGGTTTCCAATTGTTTTCACATAACTAAATTTCAACATGTTTTCTTTCATCCTTGAAAACTCCAAAACTGACATAACTTATAATGATACAACATGGTGGTACAGCCTGCTCTTCCAGAAAGGAAGGTCATCCACCATTACAAAGGAAATCCATTTGTGATCTATAAGATCACTTTTTCAGAAATGATCCCCAATGTTGTAGATGAAAATAATGATCAATATAAAAAATGGTATTTGGGTCTTAATACTCCTGTATTAGATACACATATTGACGTAACAGAAATCCAAATATCATTACTCATGCTTATTCCAGAGTGGCCATTTAATGCTTCTGATCATTCTCAGGAAAACTTGAGATTAGGAGTACATTTTGTGAAGCCAAACAAGCAAGACGTATGTATTCCGATCCTCTAATGCCCATATCAATTCATGTAGGGAACTATTGTAAAAATGGAGAAACTTCATCTGTCTGCCCACACCTGGGGAAACCATTTAATATCTGATTCTCCTTCAAACTACATCTGTTCTTAGGTGATTTCTCTTTTGCTGTGTTATTATTGGAGTTACAGCTTTATAACCTTTGTGGAAGAGAAAACATAGACTTTTTTTTGTTTTGTTTCTTCTTATGCTATTGAGCCATTACAGTTAATATTTTTGACAGTTTCAGTGGAAGAAAAAAAAAAACCACCACTTGTAGAAACAACCAAAGAAAGAAGAAATTCAGATTTTATATCAAAAATTGTCAGTGATCTCTCCAGTTCTGCTGAGGTAAGACAATATTTAGTGCCTAACTGTAAAAAGAACCTTTCTATTCAGATGAATATATATTACTTGAAGAATTGGGCTGGATTGCAAAAGTCTTTATGAAAATGAAAATAACTTGATCAGATCATCAAATTCAGTCTAAAAAAAAAAAATCTATATTTAGCTTCTAGAAGGCTAGAAGGAAAGGAACTGTGGACAAACAAATGCAATGTTCAGCTCTTTAAACTCAGTTTAGCACTAGACAAAGCAAAAAGTTGAAGAGATGCTGTTGGCACATGATGAAAGTGGTAGTGTTGAGAGTGCAATGTTCTCCGTCCTTTTAGACCTCAGCTTTCAGTTCTGACCTCTCAGCCTTGCAAACCAGATTATCTGTCTTTATTATTAGAGAGAGTTTACTTATTAGGTGGATTTCTTTTCAAGATATGTTTTTTAATTATAATGATAAAATCCCGGACTATAAACTGATGGACTGAAATAGAAATGCTACTTACCTTCAAGGTCATCCTTACTGATCACAATCTTTCGCCCTTCATCCACATGAATAGCTGTTAATTAAAACATTCAATTAATTACTTGAACCAGTTTAGTATATTTACAAATTTTGCAAATTTTGTTCATCACCTGTTCAAAAGCCCAAATACCTCTACTTCATTAACCCTGTTATTAAATCTTTCCCCAGATGGAATTAGCTCAGTCATACACTGGGTCATTCACTTTCTTAGGAAAACAGAGCATAGGACAGTACCATTTAAAGATGTTCTAAAACACAAGAATCATAGTTATAGTAGATGGAATCAATAATGTAGCAGATAAAGAAACAATTGTATCATGATCTGGACTTTTGTTACAGGAATTAACCATAAGGCTAATGGAAGCACAGCACATTCAACACAGATTTACAAGCAGCGTTGGGGCAGTGCTCTGCAGTCTTTATCATGACTTTAATTCCCCTCTGAGTAATGGGAGCACACAAAACAGAAGGTGTGCAACTACACAATATACAGAATCTGTACAGGGGGTTAGGACAAGGCTAAATCAAGAAAATACTCTCCAAGCAAGCCTGCTTACTCTATTCAGGAAGAAGCTCTTATAAGGCTCCCCTGCAGTTTGCAGTGTCCTTGAGAACAAGACCAGATTTCAGAAAAAGCTTGTTCTTTAGATAGATTGACTTTTCTGTCTGCCAGAAAAGTCACAATATCAGAGACCCCTCAACCTGTAGCATGGGGACTTTGTGCCAGTACTGGCACTTCACTGAGAAAAAAAATGTGGGTAAATACAGCAGTCTGTAAGCCAGTGAATTCATATGACAGTTTTTATTTTTTTAACTAAAACAGACATACTCATTAGCTTTTACAAAAGTTACTACCAGCAAATGTAGGAGTTTTGGGGATCTGAGGACCCATCTCCCAGTGCAAATGATAAAAGCTTCCAGGGATAACTCTTTTGAAAACATCATTCCCTGTGATAATGAATATTTAAAGCTAAGCAAAACCAGCCGTAACTGAGATGGAGTCCCCAGGTCCTACCAAATTATTTGTATGGACCTTGCCATTCCAGCTACGTACCCCGCCTTGAAAATGGTGAGATGTTCAATCAAAGGAAGAGATTAACTCTGCTCCTTAGGTTAACTAAGTAAACAGAATCTTAAAAACAAATAAATCAAATATTTAATATCTGTTTCAGCTTTGCATAACCTACTTTGTGTTCTCTCCAGGTCAGCAGGGTCAAGAGCTGCAACTGGTTCAGAGGCTCGAGAAGGCCTGCTAATGCCAGCACTGTTCACTGCTCTCACACGGAATATGTAAGACCGTCCCTCATAAAGACCAGTCACAGGATACTTGCAGATTTTTACAGGAGCATCATTGCACTGGACCCAGTTTTCCAAACCTACTTCACATCTTGGAGTAGCAGAAGACAGTATTTATCAGTATCATCCCGCAATAAATATATACCATACTACACACACCAAGTCAGAATCACAGAAGTCATCCTTACTAAGCTGAGGAACTAAACTATGCATCTCATTGACGAAAGTCACAAACTTTATACACTCTTTCCTGTAATCAGACAAACAATTCCCACCTTGCTCATATTTATTCATAATCCAATTGCAAAAGTCATTTTTCTTGCATGTTTTTTGGCCTTTGCAACTCTGATTACCTTCCACTTGGTTCTCATCCTTGTCATACAAAGAACAAGTTATTTACTTTTAGCTTTAACATGCGTCTCCACAGAACATGTTGAAATTGCAACATTCACCTAATCTTTTCAATCTCTTTCTTGACATATTTTTAAGCAAGCATCTTTATACTTTTCCCTCCAACAACGATTGGGCCACAGAGTGTAGGACTCATGCAGATGCAGAGTGATGTCCTCATACTGGCTTCTTCGTGTGTATATATCTGGTTTATGTCTTAACTATAAACTTTTGTAGGGAAGACTACCTCTTGCCCTGACAGTACCAGGAAAAATAGGATTGTGATAAGGGGCTCCTTGGCATTGCAGTAATCCAAGCAAAATGTCAAAAGGCACAGCAGACTAGATTATAAAAAAATAGGTGAAATACTCCCATAATCTATGCACTGCACAAATTGGATATAAATGGTAGAGTTCCCAGGGCTTAAGTTAATTTCTTCATACTGACTGCCATTCATAAGCCAACATTTCCCAGTAATTCCCAGGCAGTTGTCCCTGAACTGGACCAAATTTCAGGGTAGCAAATAGCAACAAGCTGCAAATGTTACTTTTAACTGTAGAGCAGTATACATTATGAAACCATTTCAGTAATGTTTTTGCTGATTGACAGTTTCAGACACTAAGGATCAGATGTTCTGTTCTGGCTACAAGGGGCACGCATGCACTTTAGTGGAAGAGACATGCAAAACAGCACTTGGATCCCCAGTGTGACAGCTGTCTGCACTGAGCTGAAACCGCAGCAAAGTGCAAAGCAGACTGGAGGAGAAAGGACTGCCATTCTGTTTTAAACTGCCAGTTCCCAGAAGCCTATGCCTTGAGCTCCTGGTGTACCACAGTTACAGCCAAAATAAAGAGATAATGCAAAAACTCCTAGATTTCAGCCTTTGTAGTATACAGATTAAAGAGACTAATTTAAGACGCCCATGGATCCTGGCTTCTACAAATTAAAAATTTCCAGGGCTCATTTTCTGATTTGGCCACATCCATACTACTGATAAAATATGGCTGTCTGCAGATGATGACTGGGAATAGCCCCCGGCCCTTGCTGACTCCCAGACTGTGCCCAGAATTGCCTAGGAAGGTACTAGTTTATCTCAGCTAAAAGCTTGCCAGGGAACTATCTAGTAATTGAGTTCCAGTGTTGAGGATCTAAAAATCTATCTAAAGAACCACATGTGGAAGCATGTAAGAGTACTTTTTTTTCAGTGTATACATGTTTTTGACAAAGAACAAAATTAATTAAATCCAATGATTACATACTTGTCAACAAAATATCCAATGACTGGGCTCTCACTGATTGTGTTTGGTGGCTTCCAGGTAACAATAACATAGTCTCTATTAACGTCATGGCATTTAATATCCATCGGTGCCCCAGGTGCTCCTGCGATCAATGCATCAGCATCTGGACGACAAATAAAGTAAATCAGATTTGACATTGACTTCTCTGAAGTCTATCACAAAGACAAATGGGAAGATTTCCAGTTCACTGCACTATTTGTTTATATGAATGGAAGTCCAAAGTTTTCGTTACATACTAATTCACTGCACTAACAAATCAGACACATAATGTCTATATCATCACACATAAAAAAGTTCCAGGATGTGTTTGAGGACAGATTGGCTCAAGTCCAGGGTCCTGTGCATACAAAAGGGTCAAACATAATATAAAATGGACAACAGAAGTACCTGAAATTGACCCACAACTACAACAAAAACTTCTAGGAAAGTTATATATTAGTGGGCCTTTTTCACCTGCGTACTTTATTTCTGACAAGGTAACTGGGAAATAGAAAGCTTTAGTAAATTGTTTCCAATGAGATCAGGGTAGCATCGTGGTTTGTTTGGGACATATGGCAAAGCTGATGAAACCTTTGCACTAGTCCTGTGAGGAAGATGGATCTCAGGCCCCTGAAAAAACATGCATGCTCCTCCACCCCACACAAACTTCATGACACTTCTGCAAGACCCATGTGTTCCAATACATTTCCAAGAACAAGGTTTAAAATGAATGCAGCACCAGTGGCTTCTGTGGGGCTGCTCCGGTTTGCCAATATCAAGAATGCTGTCCAGTGTTTTTAAAAGAGAGAAAGAACTGCACAGCCAGAGGTATTTTCATATTTCAAAAAAAAAAAAAAAAAAAAAAAGTAAAACCTAAGTTCTGCTCAAATGTGTATGTAGAAGCTCATTCCACTCCACTGAGAGCTGTGCATGCAAATGTGAGGGAAAATTCTGACCTTTATTCTATTTTAATACATTTACATCCTTTATCTATATCACTGTGAAAGCTGTATTTCTTCAGTGAGCTAATTTCTTACTTTGCTTCTTTTCTCTGATTATTGAGATGACTCTAACTGGTACAATGGTGGGAATATTTATTTTCTTTTCTCCTATGCCTCCTCCTAAAGCCAGGCATGGGATATGAGAATGCCCAGCATTCCCAGTTGTCAATCTCTAGAGCTAAAACCATCACAGTGAGGACTGGTAGTATGCAAAGATGTTTACTTCCACCTGGGAGAGGAGACGGCAAAGAAAGAAACAAGTTGTTTATTCACAATAATTATTTCTTTAGTTCTTCAGGAAAGAAAATGTCCTCGGGAGCATGCTCCTCTTGAAGCTCCCTATTTATGTAAGGTGACTGTTTTGTCTACTGCAGACTACTGTGTAAATCAAATGATTATGAAATATCACAAGGCTGGATTTCTTTTGTACTTCAGTCATTACACAGGATTGTTTAATAAAACTAATCTTTCTACTACTCTTTTTACTTTCTCCTCAAAAAAGAGATTAAAATTTTACCTCTGACAAACAGGTATGCACTGTATTCGCTCACTCCACCTTTTGTAACCATGCGCAGGGTGTATAAACCTTCATCGTCTTTATTCAGATGGGTAAAAGAAAGAGCTGCTTGGCCTTCTGCAAAATACAGCTTCGTCCACTTGGAGTCTTTTATTAACACATCTGGAAGAGAAGACCCATCAGACACATTACTATGCTGGCTAGAACAACCTACATCCTAGTGCAGCTCTGTGTTAATCAGGAGCACAAATTAACCTTTACGCTGGCTTTGTTCAGACTGATGGTGCTTTGATGCTATGAAAGCTCTAGAGAGAGTAAGCTGCATCTCTCTAAACTTATTTGATCAGCAAATTTTAGAGAATATGAGGTCTCAGACTACCCTATGCAGTGACAAAAAATTGAGTTTCCATCACTATGATTTTTAATAGAGTGACAGAGACAAATGTTTTCCACTTTTTGAAGCTATGACGTGCAAACCTGCCACACCCTGTAATGAATGCAGAGTGGAACTTTGTTTCATTTTTAATAAATTTTGCTACCTGTTCTGTTCAAATGCCAGATTACTTAAATTCTTCCTCTAAATTTAAAGACCAGATTTCCGTTTAATCTGAAGACTGCTGTAAATATACACCAAATTTAAATCTTCAATGCATGCCTGTTGAGCAGTGAATAAAATTAAATTTGAATCTCTCACGGGTGAGAGGTGGTGACCCATGATTAATGCAAATTAATCTGATTTCTTAGTGAGAACAGCAAAAGATTGAGCAGAATATTTTATGCTAGCCAAGGGACTTTCTCATATCACCTTCCTTAATAATTGATTGGATTATTTTTTAACTCCACAAGACTTATTGCATACTAATTTATTGTAATCAGTGCAGCAGAACTGCATTTAAAGGAGCCGAATATCTATAAATGTGTATTATTCTATTGCTGAAATACACTGTGGAGCAGATACTCAATTGAAAAGGAATCCGTTTTCCCACCTACCAGCTGAATTGCCTAAGAAGGTATAAAAAAATGACACACATTCAGATAGTAAAACATCTGGATGACACACACTATAAAACTTAGAGCAGTAAATTATATAATCACCTAAGTATACAGTTGTTTTCTGAGAAGCATACAAAGTAAATTCAGTCACATTCCTTCCCATGAGATCCTAATCTAGAAAATGCATGTCCCCTTTCTGTCACAATGATACTGAGACTTTGGTAGAGAGACACAAAATGCTTTAAATTAAATCAGAAAGTGTCTTCACCTAGAAACCTTAAACAATGCATGAGTTCTGTGGAAAATCCTGAAGGAAAAACAGAGCTGAGTGACCAAGACCTCTGAAAAGAGAATCACTTATTTAGACTCCAAGCTTCTCTGGAATGGTAGGCACTCTAGTCTGAATATATAGAAACTGTGGGCAAGCCTGTATGGCCTATTAAGGCCAGAATCATCCATTTCCACCCTTTTTGTGTACCTGAGATCAGCACCTGTGGAGGCATTCATGTTTTATAAGAGCAGAAAAACCTGTCTTTCACACCAGATCCCTTAAGAAAGCAGGAGCTCTCTTTTTTAATGCTGTCTGAATTGATGGTTTTCTAGACAAGACCAGAAGAAGAGTAAATTTTGGAAGCCACAAACATACTCAGAAGTTCTAATAGAGAAGGTATTCACGCACCTGCCACCACAGTAATATTACAGTTACAGGGTCTCACGACTGCACTCAAATTCCCAGTCTTTCACGTGTAGTAGTCTGTCACTTCTCCCAAAATTTACCAAAAAACAAATGTGGAGGTGTCTAATCCTTGGGGACAGTGTGACTCAAGCCTCACATGCTGATTTCAGTACATGAGGTTATTTTCCTAAAATATTACTCTGCTGAAAATTCATATAAAGAGTAGGGAATTACTATATACTGAAGCTTCTTTTCATCATGTAGTTCGAACTGCTGATGTTTCAGCTAAATTCTGTACTCCATGATTTTCCCCTTTGTATTCAATTATTTGATTCTAGATTACAGTATAAATGGCTGCAGAATGCTGGTGCATATAGCTTTATAAAATTTATATTACCTTAGAGATCACTAAGAGAAAGCTTCCGTTACCAGCTGTAAACATATCCAGATTAGATATATGTTTCTGAAATATTATTTTGATTTAGTTCTTTCAGTATCTTAAATTATTTCAAGTGGGCCATGAATTACAGGCAGCATATTCATGTTTGTCAAATTACAAACAACTTTGGAGGATTTGATTCAGTTGACTTATATGCCCCTAGGAGTCTACCAGACATTCTCGATAAGGTTCACTCGTGAAGCTTATTAATGCTGCATAAACATATATCTCTCTTGTGTATAATTATTAGAAGTAAACCATACATATCCATCTCAGGGCTTTAGTTGTTATTATTTGATTAACTCAGACTGAAATTTTTTAGGAAAAATACAGTTTGTCTTCATGCAAGAGTAGAATTAAGTATTATCTCAAAAAAAAAAAAAAAAAACCAAAACCCACAGTAGAACATCTAAAGCACATGACATTGAACAAATTATTAACCTTCTCATTGTTTATATTTATGCATTGCCTCCAGCTCTCAAGAGACTCAACACAGAGAACTGAAGCACATAGTGAGGGTTCATATTGCATTAATTCCTAATGTGTTTGGGAACAAGTTCTGCCAGTTGATGCACCTGTACACCTCTTGGAAATACTGTGATCCATGTATGTGCAAAGCTTGTTTGTAACATCTTATTTCCAATAACATAAACAGAAAAATGGGATGAAAGCGCACCTGACTCACTGGCAAAAAAAATTATTGGCTTCAAGGAGACCAAGTTTTCATTTGGGGTTTTCACAGGGAAAGTAAATTTTATCAAATAAAGGGAAAAATAAAGAGCATAATATTGTTAAGTAATTACCTTGGCATTAAGAAGGGTTAAACTGAAAGGGCCATAAGCTTTAGTTCACCCATCCGTAGAGCAAGAAAAATTCACGTTGTATGAAAAATGGAATGATCTCAAAAATTATCAGTTCATCATAGCTGCAGTTCCAAACCTAAAATTTCAGAGGTTTGGCACCTTGAGAAACTGGTCCCAGTAGGAGAAAAAATAAAGGTACATTGAAACTGATGACTCACCTCAGAGTCAGGTGAGGAATTATTTATCGTGATTACAAATCCCTGTACACTTCAGTGGGAATAGAATCTGGGTTCAAGGATAAACCTCAGATTTTAGGTTATTCATAAGTATCCACAGTGATAGACAATTAGGAATAAAACAGTAATTACCAGTCCATTCCCTGAAGGATGAGATGCAAATCTATGTAGAACTATGAGGTGCATGAAACAAAAGGCATAACCAGCAGCAACACATCCTTTTTCTGATTTTCCTAATCTTGAATTTTCTTGATGCCTTATTAATCTTAATGCCACTTCTTAGTTTAAGTATCACATTTTGTCAGCTGTGGAAGTTTTTGCCAGCTTGCCTGGGACCAGTCCAAACATCAGTCTTGGGAGTCAATCATTCTCAAATGTGGTCCTTTTGGGGAAAGGTATCATCATTCACAAAGCAAGTCTTTCCCTTAATCTCAGGCAGCATATTTAGTTTAGAATCTTACACAGAGGTTGTGATTGATGAAAAGTGGTGAGCTAAATATCTACAATAACCTGCTGTCTGTTAAAGTAGTTAATTTTATTATCAAGCCCCTTTTTTTGGTGCAGTGAACAAACACTACTTGTACAGGTTTTATGTACCATTCAGCAGAGTGGATGGTAGAGCTTCAGTGATGTTCTTTTCAGTACTTCCTGTTAAGACCAATTCATCTGGCATAGCACAGTTTTTCTCTGACAAAAGAGGCAAGGAAAACAGCCTACACACATGGCACTTAAGCACCAGAACAAAGGCATGCATTTCAGGCCTGGCTCCTGTAAGTATTTCTGAGCCATGCATTAAATTAATTCTAATATAAAATTCACAATAAATACTAGAGAAAGATGGAAATGGAGGCCCATGCCTACACCTCAGTGCCACAGACTTTGGTTTACTGCCCTGTAGTACCCTTTGGTTCAGTGGTCACAACATTCAATTATCAATCATGGTCAAATTTAGGAAATAAGTCTGGATCTCCACCCAGTCAGTAAATGCTCTAACTATTGTGTTATTGGATAATATGAGACTACATCCTAATACTGTAAATGCATGGTCAATAAAAGGCTGACTAAGTCACTTAACTGAAAAGAGTGCAGATCTGTCAGTTCTAACTAGAGATATTTGTTTACACTATTCCAAATGTAAATCTGAGAATCTTATGTTCTAAGCCTAATCTGTGTCCTCAGTGTTTCCTTTAGATTTTCCAGGTAGCTGTTATTCAGTGTACTAACTTACCATCTCTATACCACTCAGCACGAGGTTGTAGTCTTTTCAGGTCTGGGGTGATCAACATAGAACACTTCAGGGTCAGTGTTTCACCTTCAGTTCCAAACGTGACTCCAAACTTCTCCAAAAACTGAACATCAATATGAGTGAAGCAAACATCATATGACAGGGGCACTACACATGAGAAAATTAAAACATTCTTGAGTATAAGTAAATTGTACTTGGCACAAACAGGTTACTGTCCAACCTGAACAGAAGATGGAACCTCTATTATACTGTGTACTGATCTAGAAATGCATCTGGGAAAGCAGAAGCATCCAGATAGCTCCTATTGTAACTAAATGCTTAGAAAGCAAAGCCACAAGAACCATTTGTGTTCAATTTTCTCATCTGTAAAACATTATTCAGATAAGAGTAGATAAACTATATAAGCAAAAAGGAAAAAATGCTTACAGTGAAAGGGCATTATCCCAGCTGGGTGGGGCTCTTCATCCTCTCTGAACCCTATACATATAAACATACAATAAACATTCAATGACATGAGCATTGTATTTATGTCTTGTTTTAGTCATGAAGTAGGACTTACTTCGCACAATCACAGCACAATTAGTTGATGCCTGCCCATGGACATTTGTTGCAACTGCTGAATAGGTAGCAGAATCATCAAAATCAGCTCTGAAAAGGGAAAGAAGGAAAACAGATGACTCATATAAATTCTCTTAATGGACAATATTACAAACCAAGCTACATCAACCCCAAGGAACATGTATAAAAGCTCTGTTGGTGTCACACAGTGCAAGACGTTAATCAAAGACAATCAGAAAGCTGGTACTGCTTTTTTACTGCATTTTTATCACAACGAGGCGTGCAGGCTGCATTAACTTGAGCAAAGAGGAAATGACCTTTAAGGAATGATCAAAGGAGATAGTTGGAGGATGCCAATCTGGCTACTCCCCTTCTGTATGTAAACTTCTTCCTTAATCCATCTTGCCCTTCTGCCATGTATGTTAAGAAAGAGACGTGGAAGAAAATTATATGTGATGCTTAGAAAAATTCCTTCCTCTATGGGTATTCCCAGCAGGCTGGGATAGATGGCATTTTTTGTGTCTCTCGGATCTCTTAGGCAGTCCAAAGGTAATGACACAAAAGCAGAGAAACCAATGCAAATTGTTTATAGGTATAACTGTTTTGGCTTTATATAAATTGTTACTAAGAACATATATTTATTATGCAGGGTCAATATAATGAAAAATAAAGAAAAAATAGTTACTTCACGTAAAATATGACCCAAGGAGGGATTGTGTCACTTACTGCATACTTCCTTGAAGAGGAAGTAACCTTAGCAGATATATGGCCAAATGTTAAGATATAGGTACGGACTCTGATGTCCCAGTTATTTTCTTATTAAAAATTAGGTCAGTCGAGAGAAGAACTATTGACATAAAAGTCAAGTAATGGAAAGGAAATAAAACAGTTGAACTAAAGTTATTTGCTGTGTTCCTAATAAATATAAACAGAAGCGACTACTGGTTAGAAAAATATAAAAATATCTTGAACTAGTTTTTGGTAAAATGCAGACTAGAATGAGATTTCCTCATTTTTGCTGACAGAGGTTTTGCTGAAAGCAGTTAGGATGAAAAACTGTTGGAAAATGTAGAAGATATCATTTTTACATTTCAGAATTAGTATCTTAAAAAAAAATTAATCAGAATTCGCTTATGCTTTGTTTTCAGAAACAGTTAATACTCTGATATTAAATAAAACATTTTGGTTTTGAATGAAGAAAAGTTTTTATTTGGTCCAATTCAATATTTTTCTTGATTTTTTTCATTAATTAAGTATTCTACAATATGTCTGTCAAAAGAAATGTTGATTTTATTATTTATTGATCCACCAGCTAATCAGAGTGCTGTCTGAAACACACACAATTAAATCTGCTTCTGTGTAGTTCATTTACTAGTGAATTTAATAGAGGCCCCTCAGAAATTTCCAGTGATGAGATACAATCTTCTGCATGCATGCACTTAGTTTCCTCTCAGAAGAACAAACTTGTATCTTCTTGGCAACTGCCAGATGAAAGGGATGAAATTCTGGTTGCACTTGTCTTCTAAGAGGTGATATATCCCAGGTGTGAGAAAAGAAAGAATATGTAAAAGTGTTTGATGTAAATTGCATAACAGGATGCTAGTTTGAGGATATGTAGCACCTGTGACAGGCACATCAGACACCTATTTTTTCAGCTCTTGCATGTATTCTGGACAGTGTCATATCACAAAAATTATACTATCTGTACCGTGACATCTAAAACACAACTTGATGAAAGCTCTTTTAAATTGAGATTTATCTCTGTAAACGTACAGGACTAACAGCTCCTCCTGGAGGCAACTAGTCAGCCACACATTTCAAAAAATGCAGCAGGAAAATAAGATGTTTATCACAGGATTAATTATCAAAGACAGAGGGGTAAATCCTACAATTAGGTCACTTAACCAAAAAGGTAACAGTTGACTATGAAGCCTTTGAGCATCCTACAGTCTGGACAGGCAAAGTCTGAAAAACAATTTAAAAGAATTTAAATACCAGGCTTGATATTATTCCTTTTTTTGGTTTGGTTTTGGGGTTTGGGGTTTTTTGTCCTTGGTGGTGGTGGTTTTGGTTTTGGTTTTTTGCTGCTTTTCAGGAAGGAGCTTTAAAAAATTGTCAATAGTTGTTCACAGATCTATATAAAGCTTAACTGATTCTGGACTTGCTTGAAAGCAGTCCAAGATTTATTTGCACTAACCTCTTAAAAGAACATTTTTTTTACTATGCCAGTTTCACACTGCTTAACATTTGGGTGATAAAATGCCAAAATCAAGGTAAAACTGCAGGACAGGGTTTTTTTTCCCTAAGCCATGCTATAACGTCTCTATACTGAAATGTACATAGCTTTTATCTCAGCCCAGTGTAGTGTCTTGGTATAATGAAACAAGCTAACAACAAATGAGGCATCTCAAAAATTTTGTTACAAGAAGGAGCATTGCAGAATTAGCTGCATTGGAACTGCAAGGTCTTCTCATCATTCTGCACTACATTCCTGCTTTGAGGAGATATATACAGAATATACAGCAAATAGTACATAGTATACTTAATAACATATATTACCTATTAGTAAACAAACAGCATTAGATCATTTGTCCCCAGAAACTAATGTTGATCCACGCTTGTGCTGATATGTTAGTACAGCCCTTGGCTTGGCTTCGTGTGTGTCAGCTCGCCAAAAAGGATTCCCAGATACAGCTTAGGAGACAGTGAGGAACCATTTCCAGAAAACACTCTGGATGTCCTGACAGCTCTGTCCTGAAGGACAAGAGATTTAGTCTATCCCATGCCAGGAGG
>JAAGNO010030076.1:43849-105822 GCA_033439905.1 Ceryle rudis | reverse complement strand
GAGCCAGAGGCTCTCCCGGGCGGCTGCCGGAGCACCGGGGACCGCCTGGGGCTGATGATCGTGGCGCGTTGTCTTTTATCACGCGTGTCATGGACGTTTCCAGATTCAGAAGCTGTGTGACCGAGTGGCTTCTTCCACCTTACTGGATGACCGCAGGGATGCTGTTCGTGCCCTGAAGTCATTATCCAAGGTACGTACCCAATTTTCTTTGCGTAGTTTTTGCTGCGAAGCTGCTTGGACTTTGGGCGAGAGCGTTGACTATTCCATCTTTCTCTGAGCAGAAATACCGGTTGGAGGTCGGCATCCAGGCCATGGAACACCTGATCCACGTTCTTCAGACAGACCGGTAAGCACGGTGCTGGCTTCTGGCTGATAACCTCACCCTTCTCGGCCCCTGAAACTAGCAAATGCAGGCTTGGTTCTCTGTCCCACAGGAGGGGAGCTGGGTTCCTCACAACTCTTCTGTAACAGTGGCTTTCTGGGGTGACAGATGTAATCGCCTCGCAGAGGTGAAAAGAACAGAATTCCAGGAACTTGGACGAGAGGGACTGAAAGATGGGGTTTTAAAGGTGGTACCGAAGTGCCTTTTAATGCTTCTTTGTAGTCAGTTTCCACTGGTGCGGAAAGGTAAATCCAAAAGGACAGCGTTAATCCCATACAGCACTTGAAATGAGCCAAGTTTTGACCTGTTATTGGGCAAAAGGTGAACTAGACAGAAGTACCAGGAGATGAATGGAGTCAGCAAATGTGCGTTTGCTCAGCTGCGTGTCACCCAACAGATCTGTAGAGCAATGCTGCCATGGGGAGTAATGCAGCTGGTCATAGTCAGGGGATCAATGAAACGGGAGAGCCGGACTCCATGGCCGCTGTCGTGGCAGGCGACACTACTCTAAATACTTCATGTCGACTAGAGCGCAATATTTATGCGAACCAGTGTTTAAGATATCTTTGCTATCCATCTCCTTCTGTACTTGACGGTACCCACGTGTTGTAAGTTGGAACCTCTTTGCAGTGCTCTGGTCGAAGCTTTGAATGCTGCGTGGCCTTGGCGCTTAGGTAGGCAAGGGTGTTTTGAGTCTTTCAGTCTGCATTTGAACATAAAGCTGGTAAATATATATAACGAAGCCAGGCGTGAGGGTGTATGTGGTCTATCTACAGGTGTATGCATGGGAAGCATCTTCTTGTGTCAAGAGAAAGCAGAGTTAGGAGAGTTCAGTGTGTAGCAGGAGGTGTTACTCCCGTTCTGTTGGCTGGGTAGCTCAGGATGACCGTGCAGCAGACGGTAAAAGTTAGAAGGAGTAACTGTCAGGGATGTGAAGGGGAAGCCCTTCAGAAAACGAGGTCAAGGAGCCTGCTTTCATCCACTCATCTGCTCCCGAGGCCAGATGTGAACTTTGAGGGGGGAGGCGGTGCTCTGCTGATCTCCGTTCCTCAGAGATGCTAACCCATGCCTCTCGGGGCAGGAACTTGAGGGCTCTTCTGGGCTTTTTGGGCTCCAGCTGCCCCTTTGGAATTTGTGCCTGGGCTCTGTGCAGATGTCTGGTGTGACACAGGCTGCCGTTCAAAAAACAGTAAACACATCTTTGTGATTTTGGGGTTTTGAGCTGGAAAAAAAAATGCCATTTTCCGCAAAATGCTGCTAGGCAGATTTCGTGTCGGGTGTTGTCTGGTGGAGCAGGACAGGCGATCGGCCGGCCGGTGTGTTGTATGCTGTGGCTCATTTGAGAGGTTTGGTTGTAACCCCGGTATCTGATAAGCTCAGGAATGTGTGGTCGGGGTTTGGGGTTTGGCGATGGTAGATGTGAGGGTCTGGGGGCTCTTTCAGCACTAAGAAAACAAACCCAAGCCGGCTGAGCTGAGAAACTGGTTGATTAACGAGCTGCAGGCTCAGCTGTCCCCAGCAACCAGAGTGACTGACACCTTGAGCTGAGAGGAGGGTGGTCTGATGGGACAGTGCTGTGGTGCTGTCATGGCTGTTTTGGTGGGGGACCCGTTAGGTGTGATCTTTGGACCTGTCCAGTGTCCACCTGAGGTGCCCTGAACTTCTCTGCAGAAGTGGAAAATGCTCATTTCCTCCTCCCGTCCCCCCTCTAGTTTTTGTTTTGCACTGAAGGTTATTTTTCAGCAGCAGCAGCAGCAAGGCAGTTTCAGAGAGAACAGAAGTCAGTGATTGACTCAAGTTGTCTTCTCACATGTCACTGGGTTCACGCGAGTGACTCAGACGTGCTGGTCCTGTACGGTGACTGTGTTACTGTGAAGAGGAAGATTACACAAGGTCTAATTTGATTAGAAATACTAAAGGACTGGGAAAAACTTAGGCTAGAGTCAAACTAGCGACTTCTGTTTTCCTCTCTAGCTTAGCTTTAGGGAAGTGTGCTTTTCCAGGGGTGCTGAGGTTGGCCTGAAGATGGGTGACTGAGCTCCTGAGGTGAAGCTTTTTGGCCATGAAGCTGCTGGTGGTGGTCGTTACCTTACTGACCGGAGCTGTTACACACCTATCTGGCTGTCGTCCGAGCTGTACGCCTGTAGTTGCTGTGCTTTGTGCATCAGAGAGGGAACGTAAGGCAGGGTTCCCCTCTTAGCGTGTGGAGTGGCCAGCTGGGCGCAGAGTACTGTGAGAACCGGGACGGGTGCGAGCACGCTTTGCTATTAATTCTTGACTAAAACCATGTGGAATAGTTGAAGATGCACAGCTGTTTGATCTTCGGCAGTGTTGTCTTGCTGGAGTATATAGTAACAGCATGAAAAACCGAAGTAACTTTGGTTAGAGAAGATTATTTCCCAATGCAAGGAAGGAATGCAGAAAACTGCCTCCTTTCACTCGTTTTTCAGCCTTGCGCATCAGCCGCCCTGGAGCCTGACGGTGCTCCTGGGTCAGCCTCGGAACGTTCCAGCCTCCCAGACGCGCTGGTGTTTAATGCCCTGTGCTTATTTTGTAATACGAAGTAGGAACCGTGATCTCCTAGAGGACTTTTCCCTGCTGTCTAGATGTTGCCACATCCCACCAGGGTTTATTTCGGACGAGTTTTGGCACTGACTGTAGAAGGGGCCTGTACCACTGCACTGTTGGTGTGGGAGAAGGCAACTTGATCTCGAGCTACTTTGGCTCTACTTACATAATGAGGTTTTTAAATTTCAGTGTCACAATTCTAATAGTTTGAAACCTAATATGAACCTAAGAGAATTATTCTTTAAGGCACAAACCTCAGTTATTTAAATGCTGTTAGTTTGAATTGTGCTGTGCTTCTCATAAAGAGTCGTGCAAGAGGGAAGACAAACGATCCTACCCCTTTGATGGCTTTTCCATGGCTTGAGTTTTTCTGGGTAATAAAATGACCTCCTTTCCTGGCCTGCTGTGACTGACGACATGACAGGGGCTCTGCTTTTCCACGCTGTTCCTGACGGTACAGATGATGCTCATCTCTCTCCTGACAGTGAAATGCCCTGGTTTTAGCAGAATACGTAGAAGCCTTTCCGAGGCACCCTCCGTGGGCAGGACAGTACGTGGGTGCCTTCAGTGCCACGCCGTTCTTCTCCGCTGTTGTTTGTGAGCTCGCGGAGCGCTGCGCCGACGCCTTGGTCGCGTGCCGCATAAAAGCAGAACGAGGAGAGGGAGGATGCCCGAGGTGGCTTATGCTGGATTGTTGCGTTGCACGAAGGCTGCGTTTTTTATGGAAGCGCGACAGACTGGAAGTCTATTTCTTGCTTGGTTTTTCACTACAGAGCAAAAGCTGCACAGCTTCAGTCTGAACGGAATAATCAATAAAATGCTGTATGTGGGGAAGGGCAGAAGGCAGCAAGGCAGCCAACAGGAAAGATAAGATGCTGCTCGCCTTGTTTTGTGATGTGTTCCTCTTCAGACAAGAGAAACAAGGCCTGCTCTTGCCACATCTACATAGAATTTTCTTACCCTTTTGTAGCTGCTGTGATTTCCCTGTCGAGGGAGAGGAAGAGCAAGGCTGCAGCTTGGGGTTTTTTAAGTCTCCAGGAAATAATTTCCTTGTGTTTTTTCAGATGTGGAATTGTTTCAGTTACGCGAGGAGGAAACCACAGGCTTTGCAGTGTTGTTGAAGAACCACAATTACAATCAAGGGAGGACATAGGCAGGCTGGGAATCTGTGCCCACCTGCTGGGTGGGACCCTTTGCACGGACTAAAAGCTTCCTTTAGTTGCTTTGATTAACAGTTCAGCGGGGAAGATACCTTCTTCCCCACTTTTGTTTCCATTACAGCCCAGCTTGAAAGCAGGTGGTATGGGCTGAGTGACACACTGAGGAACATCAGCAGGACCGGGATTCAAATCACAACCCAGCGTGAAGGAGCAAACTGCGCTGGCACCTGATTCTTTCTACCTTTGGATGTAGCCTGAGCCCGATAGAAAGGGAGCTGACATGTCACTTGGACAACTTGCTGAAGCCCCTGCTGTAGCGATACAAAACCTGTAGGTACAGGTTGCTCTGCCTTCTCAAAGCTAGTGGATCACCTTGAGGCACCCCTAGTGTTCTTGGTTGCAACAACTGCTGTAGATCTGTCATCTTCAACTAGTGCTCTAGCAGAGACAGCTGACCTCAGTTAAGGCTTGGCTGTTGAGATTGCTGGTTAGGTTGGTTTTAGGTCTCTGCTCTGAACTGGCCCGACAGCTTCATGAAATGCAAAGTTATCGTTGGTGTGGAGGCCTTACTTCGTGTGCCTTGGAGCTCAGTGAAAGCAGATACTGCAGAGTTAGAACCAAAGGTTGTGCTTTGACAGTGTGCTCCCCTGATGGTTGGGCAGGACGTGAAAATAACTGTGAGGTGTGTCCTCCTGCGTTCTTCCTTTGTGATGTTAGACTTGCTTTTCTTTTGTTTTTTAACCAGCTGTGCTTTCATACTTTTCTGGCTTATGAGCAACCAAGGAAGCAGCACACACGGTCACGTTCACCCCTCGAACCCCCGGGCTGGTTCTCGGCTTTCTAACAGAAGAAACTGGTCTCTGGTAAAGCAGGACTTAGTGAGAGAAGAGTCCTGCTGTAAGCAGGTCAGCTAATGCTTTGGGGTTAGACTGGCTGCCCGGCAGCTTCCTGAGGATGCTTGGAGCTCAAAACCCCTTAATAACTGGGTGTAGTCTGAGCTGGTGACAGGGAGGCTGGCCTGTTTGGGAGAGCCAGCAGCTGCTGTCATGGTGTTCAGGCAGAGCGCAGGCTTTTGGCTTCTGGTTCTTGCTGACGGGGTATCGGGAAGGGTCTTCCCCGGGATGGTGCTGGAGCTTGTCTGCAGCTTTCTTGGGTGACTTTCTGAGAAGGGGTCCAAATCCCTCCCAGAGATTTCTCCTGGTACAGCTGAGGAGCAGGTTGGAAGGAGTGACTCGGGAAGTGGGAGACACGCCTACAGTGAAGCTTCCTGTGGTCAGGTTGTGTCACCAGACTATCTGCATGTGGTCACCTGAGGGAATGGAACTGGGAGAAGGAGTTTGACTCCATTTGGGGACTGGACAGCCCGTGGTTACACGATATTGCAAAATGTCTGTCAGCGTCGGTCCTTCTCACTTGACCTAATGCTGCAAAGGGAGCTGCCTGTGCAGAAAAACTGTTTTGTAAGAGTAGTTGGAAATAAGTCATTAAAGAAAAGTGGTTCTTTCATTTGCAGTTCAGATTCTGAAATAATTGGCTATGCCTTGGACACTCTCTACAATGTTATATCGAATGACCTAGAAGAGGAGGAGCAAGGTAAGCACTTGGTAGCAATAGCTGCGTTAACTGTGGGGGTGCTTGCTTTGGTGGCTTTGGTCAAACTATCAACTGTCTGATAATCTGTGATTTACTGACGCCGAGACCTGCTTTGTTCTTGTCTAGCTGGTATGACGGTGCCAAAAACCTTGGCGTATGCAGCCTGCATTAAAGTCATCCCGCACCTCTCTGTTACTCGTTTAAAAACCCCAAGCAGCCAGGTTGGAACGGGCTAATTCGTGGCTTTATCTGGTTTGTAAATAAAGAATTGAGTCTTTGCTACTGGGAGAGGACTGTTCTGGCTGTTACTGTCAAATGGGATGCAATCATCTGATGATTTCCCAAGGATATTGAAAGTTAGAATCCCATAAGGTGGGGCTATGTGTGAAAACCTTCTTTTCCAGCCCCGCTACGGCGTTCTCCAGACTCTGCCCGTCCTTCCCGGGATAGATGTAGGAGGAGACACCCTACGGCTAGGCTGTGAAACTCTTGCCCCTCCTGCCTTTTTGATTTTCAAAGGCCTTTCTTGTTAGGCCACCATAACAGCTCTCTAAGGCCAATGAAATGGTTGCAGCTCTTAAAAATAGCATCAGTACGCTGAGGAAAATGACAACAGTAACCCAAATTAGGCTTGGGCTAGAAAAATGTTCTTAAAACTAAATACACGAATAGCAGTCGTGAGTGCCCAGACTGAAGAAGAGCCAGGTGCTTCTCAGAAGTGAAGGAGCTGTGGATTATAGCCTTTTCAGGGTTGTGAGGGGTGAAGAGTGTGGAGGGCAGGACAGCCAGACTTGCCCTGTTTTGAGCCTCAAGGATGTCTAGAGAATGGGGATGGGATGTGACCAAGGGTGCTAGCCTGGGAGGCGGCCTCGGTCAGAGAGGTGCCTGCTGGGTGCTGAGCCAGCGTGCCCTGGCTGCCATCAGTGGGGAGAGTGGAGACAGGTACTAGTTAGAGTTGTGCAGGCATCTGCCAAGTGGATTCAGCTGACCTTTCTGGCATTTTGCTTGCGCCTCCTTGCAGGTGTTAATTGGAAAACCACTTCTGTTGGTGTTGGCCCATCAGGTCTTGGCTTGATCACTGTTTAACCCAGTAATCTAAGCCAAACAGCTGTAGACTTGCGTTCCAAGGCTTTATGAGGAAATCAACAACAAACAGAAAGGCTTGTAGGACATCCATTCTGCATTTGGGTGAATGAACATGAAAATCCTTTGTACCAGCTTGTCCACAAAAATGATCGGAGGTCTCGGGCGAGCGTGAATAAATACAGCGTGGGTGGAAGGCTGAATGTCTTTGGGTTCGTAACATCCTGCATTTGCCGTGGCCCTCAAGATCTAGTCCTTGAGAGCGCTTGCATCTCATTTTTAATTTCCATTAAATGTAGCGTAGTGTGAATGCTCCTGGGAATGGGCAACAGATGAGGTGCTCCTGCTGTCTGAGCTGGAGTCTTCTTGGCTGCAGTATTTACCCCAAAGTATTTCTTCAGAGGCTCCCTAAGCCTTAAATAACCTTACGGAAATTAGACGAGGGCTCTCCAACGTGGAGCAGTTTTTGCCGGTATGCTGGCATTATGTTGTGTGGTATGTCCTCTCACGGAGTCTTCCGCTGTCAGCTGTCTTGCATCACCTATTGGCAAGAGACTTGCAAGCTGAAATCCTTCTGTGATACATTACTCTTAACTGTCTCTGAGAGTGTCACTTGGTTACTTGCCTTGTTCATCCAGTCACCTGGTCTTGATGAGGGAGGTTTTGAACAAGATCAGAGCTTTACAGTGCTGGTGAGTCCACGTTTGTGGTAGTGGCCTTGACTATCGACTCGAGAATGTTATTGTCAGTCTCTTAGGAAGAAGCAAAGCGCTGACAAACTGGAGCTAATTATGTGCCATCCCCAGCGTTCTAAGAGCACGGGGTGGTTTAGTTCGGCCACTTGCACAAGAGCTACCTGAAGGAGTAACTGCTGCCGTAAAAGCTACGATGGCTGCTTGGAAGTTCTAGGCTTGTGCTGCTATTGCTTGTGCAGTTGGGAAAGTTATTCAACTTGTAAACCTTTCTCTTGTTTCTTTTTCTTTTATCTGCACTGACAGATGATTCTGAAGGTAAAAGACCCTTTACTTGTATAAATACAGCACTTTGTTTTAGGCCTAGTTGCTGCTCACACCCATAACCCTCGCTGCCCTTTGGAAAGGACACTGTGAAGACTTGCACCGCGGCTTCATGGGAGCTGCTTCTGTTCTACTCTGTACGTTTCCTTTGGAGACAGTGTCTTAACAATTTTATTTCTCATGTGATTTGGGCAGCTGAATGCCAGCAGATCTCCAGAGACAGTAATAATAACAATGATAATTAAAAAAAATCCTTGTTTAGCATAAGAAAGCGTGCAGCTTCAGAACTGCTAGGATTTTAAGGGGAAAAGCTTGCGAACAGAGTTTCTGCTTTCAAGAAGCCCTTGACACAAGCGCACCCGCTACGTGCAAGCCTCCTTCACAGTGTCTCTTTTAAGCAATGCATGTTAAAATACAGCATTCACTTCTACCTGAAGTTACCACTAATACTTGGTATGTTCTCCTTTTTGAACTGGTTTTATCAACATGCACTTTATCTGTTTATTTTAAGATTAAACTCTATAGTTTGTAGTGCTGCTTGTTAGTGACTCGCAAAGAGCTAGTCTCAATAGATGGAAGTCGTTCTCTTTATGTGAGCCCTGTCAATGTGTGGATTTAAAGAGTGATTACGGGAGAAGTCTGGTTGCAAGGTCTGCGGTGTATCCACAGAAGTAGAAGATGCGGTTTCTCTTTGCCTGTTTCTTTCTGCCTGGCTCCTTTCTCTCTCTTTTTTATTTATTTATTTATTTATTTTTTCATAAAATGTAGTAGAAGAAACACTGACAGGAAAAAGCAAGAGTTGAGAGGAGGGGGGAAAAAAAACCTCACAACCTCTTTGCTGTGTCAGAAATCCTTAAAAATTAGACCTTCTCAACAGACCGCTTGCAGCGAATCACCACTGCCAACAGTTTGTGTTCTGTTGGTTAAAACTGTTTACTTGGCACCATTTTTTTTTCTACCGTAGAGTCCTTGGATTGCTGTTTTTGCCATACCCCTAACAAGGTACAGGGTTTGAAGATTGCGTGTAGTCTTTGACCCTTTTTATAGCTGCTCAGTTCTTACTGGTTCATTAGCGACTCCCCAGTAAGGCTGTAAATCCCACAGCTTCAGCGGGAGGAAAAAGCCTTGTTTTGTCTTTGCTTACCGGGTAGTTTCGGTGCGTTCTGCTGCGAGCACTCCTGTGCCCGTGCTTTCATCAGCTAGCACGGGATGGTGTCGCAGCGCTGAATGCGCGTCTGCCTCGCTCGTAGGCCGACCCGATTTGGAGGCTGAGCCGCGGGGCCTTTGCTGCGGCTTCTCGGGAAGCGTTGGGCTGTCGGCACTGCCCAGGAGCCAGCACCCAGCCCGAGCAGCTGGCAGCGTGCTCTGTGGGACGGGGGTGAGGGAGAAAGAAGGCAGCAAAGCAGCAGAGAGAGGGAGCTTTGTAGGGAGAAGGGTGCTTGGCTGGAGCTGGAGCTGAGTAGAGCTGGCCTGTGGTTGGCTCCCCTAGCAGTGAATTTGTGGTCACTGCCTGTTGTGAGCAGCCTTGTGCAAACACAACCAAGGAAAGGATCACCCTGCTTCATTAAACTCCATGAGAGACTTTGTACATTTGGGGTGGCCGCCGGTGTGGACCTGCGTGCAGCTGAGTTGGGAAGCAGCTCTGTAAATCATCAGGCAGCAGCAGATGGAGGAAGCAGCGCTGCAGAGATGCCTCCTGGGTGTTTTCCGGGATTCTTTTCTGTTTGTTTTTTTGTTTGTGCAACAGTGATGCATGAAATAATCCTGCCGAGATGAAATTCACCTGCTACCCGAGTTCTATGCAACTGCAGAGTAAATGACAGAATGGCCCTTCATTGCCCTTGTGAAATTGATTCACATTCCAAGGCTGAGATGAAGAGGTTCTGTCATTCATCCATTTCAAACTTGCTCTCATTTCCTCATGCTTAGGTCTTTGCTAAACCAAAATAAATCAAGGAGGTGGTGGAGCCATTTAGTTTTAGATGGTTTCTATTCCCACTGCTCCCTTCCAGCCTGTAGGTATGAAATGTACTCGGCTTTTGCACATTAGTGAGCGGCCCTTAGCAGGGACTCGTCTCCTGGCTCGCTTCGGCCGCATGCGAACGGAGCCGCTTTGAAGCTTGCTGCTCCTCCGCTGCCGGGACGCGTTCTCCTTCTCTCCGAGTTCTCTACTCGCTTCGGTGTGTCTGGTTATACCCGTAATGGGCAATGATGGGTGTGAGATCTGTCGAGCTGGCTGGGTATGGCGAATGGAAATAGGCTATTTTTCTTTTAATACTGAAATGAGTTTTAGTAGATTCTTGGTTCCCTCCCGTTTTAAAAACTAAATAACCTCTCAGTAAAAGTTATGTTTAGAGTGATGCAGGTGCTCTCTTGCACAAAGCTTGTGTCAGTGTTTGTTTTGAAAATAATTCAATTAATATTGTAGCAGTGACTCTAAACCCGTTTGTCACACGTAGCCCTCTTGTAGTGAGAATGAAAATCACAGCTACCTGAGGTTCTTCCAGCCGTGTTCGGTAATGCGCTGGTTTTTACTGTTACAGAAGAAAACTCACCGAAACACGTCGATGACTTGGGAAGTCAGTTCACAGAGATTTTCATTAAACAGCAAGAGAATGTCACGCTCTTGTTGACTCTTGTGGAGGTGAGTCACGGTATCCTACCTGACGCCCTGAGGGAGACCTGGTGCTGTCCAGGGAGGTTAACTTCGTGGCTCTACAGACAAAAGGGCTGCCTTTCCTTTCCCTCCTGGATTTCTGGGTGATACCGCCGATGTCTGGAGGATCGGACTGACTGGTTTTTAAGGCGAAGAAATAGCTGGGAGAGCTACCCCAGAGCAGAGGGGAGGAAAGGAAACTGCTGGGAGTTCCTGTTGCTGTCAATAAAATAAAGAACCCCAGAATAGGATCGTGTTTTGACTAGCTGGCCTCGTGCTCTAATAGCATGAGTGTAAATAGAAATGGAAAGGAGAGGAAATTCCTTAGACGTGTGGTGTCTTTTGGTAACTGGTGTCTGTTGTAGCTGGTCTCTAGAAGAGACAGCTGGAGACTGAGGAATTTGTTACTAAATGTACTCCTCTCTATCTCTGCAGGAATTTGATTTCCACGTTCGCTGGCCTGGAGTAAAACTACTTACTTCTCTTTTAAAGCAGCAAGGACCTCAAGTGCAGCAGATAATTCTTGTCAGCCCTATGGGTAAGTGATTGTGTTTATTGCTGATAGGCTGGAAGCTCAGCAAGCATCGTGGCTGAGGGCTGGAGGAGTCTCGAGCAAGGTGTCTTAGAGACCTCGAGAGTGAAAAAGCTGTGCCTTTTTAGGCTTTTTTAAAAAATTTGATAATGTGTTTCTTGCAGGTGTTTCCAGACTCATGGATTTACTAGCGGACTCTAGGGAGGTTATACGAAACGATGTAAGTACAGAACAAAGGCAGTTTATCCTCTTAAACAATAGCAACTGTCAACTGAAGGGCTTAGTCCTTCTGCAGAACTTGGATTAAGTTAAATGCATGCGCGTGAAAAATTCTGATTGCTAACTGGGAATATTTCACGCTGCAGTTGAGTTGGGTGGCTTTTGGATGTCTGGCCACATTTCACATGCCAAAGGCACGCTTACTGTGTGTTTAATTGAAACCCTGACCCCTGTGCAGGACGGTTCTAGCCTGTTAGCTGATCTTGCCCTTGGCCTCCTACCGGGTTCACTGCCATTCCGCCTCTTCGCTCATCAGATGCCAAAATGCTCTAATTACTGCAGAAGAGATGAGGTGCTTCACCAGTTCCCTCTTTCTCTGTATAGCCACTTGGCATCCTCTTCAACAGCCCCGCGCTTCAGTTCTGAAGTGCGGTGAGGCGCGAGGGGACTGCTGCGTGGCGCCCGTGGCGGGTTTTGGTAGCTGTGCCGAGTTGGGGCCGTGCAGTCCCGTGGTTCTGGCTGAGGATTATGCTGCTGATTTAACATCCTTCTAAGAGCTGAGACTTGTGACAACTGGTGCGGTTCTAGTAAAACTGAGTGTAACTTTCCCTCTCTCCCACCTGCCAAGGGAGTCTTGTTGTTACAGCAACTGACAAAAAGTAACGCAGCCATACAGAAGATTGTTGCCTTTGAAAATGCCTTTGAGAGACTTCTGGATATCATAACAGAGGAAGGAAACAGCGATGGAGGTACACAGTAGCCTGAGACTTAATCACAGCGGTGTGCTTCTGCACGAACCGGGAGGTGTCAGTGTTTACAGGCTGACACTGGTATGTAACTGGAGCCAGGTCAGTGGGCAGAAGGATTGAAGCGTACAGCCTGTGTAACAAAACAACCACAACCAGCCTGAGGAAGTAAGCAGGGTTCAGCATCTTTGGAAAACTAGCCTGGAGATACTTAGTGAAAACGTCAGTTAATTTCCCCGAGCGTGTGCGTGCGAGTCGGTGTGTTGCTGTTCAGCTTCGGTCTGTGAATGTCTGTACTTTGGCAGCGTGAGAGCTGGGTGTGCAGCGTTTGCCACTTACTGAATTAAGCATCTGCATTCCTCCCGCAAGATCCTCGGATGCCTGGGGTGCCTGGAAGTAACAGCTTGCGGGGTTTCCTCAGCCTTGCGAGTAACTTTGGTTTTCCGGTCACCTTCCTGCCAAATCATTTACCTGTTGATGGGGGAAGGATAAAAAAAAAATGAGTAAAAATTGTGTCTTGCTTGGGTGCGTTTTTTATTAGCAGCACATTGAGTTTATCACCAATGGTAGTTGGCTACAGGATCTATGCCAGCAAGGAGACAGGTTGCTGTGACCTTTCTGTGAGCTGCAGAAGCAGTTGATGCTTCTCTCCCAGCTGAAGTATTCCAGGTATTCTGGCATGGAAGGATTAACCAAACCTTTCATCCCAAGCTGCTATTTTTAGGGAGCTAACAATTTTAGGAGACTTGGTTTGTCAATTCCCAAGTGCTAAGACTTCCCCACCGCTCTGTGTCCATTCCTGCCCGCTGCGTGCAGCCCTGCCGAGGGCTGGCTGACCAGCTGTGGTTCTGCAGCTGGAGTGGGAAGGGGGAATGTGACAGCTGGCCTCTCTTTGTCCTCCCGCTCCCGAGTCCGGCACTCGGACGCTGCGTGTTTTCGGAAGTGTGAGGAGTGAGCCCTGTCTCGAGTCCAGATTTGGAGGCATCCCAGCAGTACCAGAAGCAGGCTGCCTTTATTCCTGCTCTCTTCTCGACAGGGCTGTCTGAGGATTTACTCTTGGCAGAGTACGTAGTTGATGAGCATCTGCAGTGCTTCTTCAGCACAGATAAAACGTGAGGATTACAAAAACGCAACTCGGAGGAGTTGAGCTTGAATTGGCTTATTGTAAGCAGTATTTCTAAGAGTCGCTTATTGGCCAAAATAACCCAAAAAGTACCTCTGAAATGAGCTGAAAGTGTAGGCAGTGGTTAAAGAGAACGACTGTGTCATCCAGTAAGAAGTGCTGCATTTGAGCCATGATGCAGTTCAAGAGGAGCTTCATTTTAGTGCTTACCACAGGAGGAGACAGTAGCGTACCCGGACTCTGAAGGAGGTAAACTTCAAGACACAAAGTGCTTGTGAGGCTTTGTTTGAAGTTCTTCCTGTTCCAACCCAATTAACTCACAGATACGGTAGGTTCTCTGGAAATAATGTTTTTGCTTCAGACCTAGGGAAGAAACAGAATGGCTTCCCTTGGAAATATGCTGGATCAACATTGCTGATTTTCAGAGTGACCTCTGATTCCTTCATGCATGAGTTCTTGATCCAAATATAATATTCGTGAAGGACGAAGAGTTGAGAAGGGTGTGCTCCATTCCATCGAGAACATAGTGGGTGCCTGCAGAAGCGAGGTGGCTTTCCGCGTGTCACCTTTCGATTAATCTTTTGGGCTTTTGTCTTCCCAGGCATAGTAGTGGAAGACTGTCTCCTCTTATTGCAAAACTTGCTGAAGAACAATAATTCCAATCAGAATTTCTTCAAAGAAGGTTCGTACATTCAGCGTATGAAGCCTTGGTTTGAAGTTGGAGATGACAACTGCGGGTGGTCTGCACAGAAAGTAACTAATCTTCACCTAATGCTGCAGGTAAAACCCTTCGTCCAAGTACCGATGCCACCACTTCTGCAGCTCTCTAGCAGTGAAGGTGTAACGTCACAGCTGCGATCCCTGCGTGCTGTCATCAGCTCAGAGCCACCAGCTTTGATGCTGTTTAACTGGTGCCTTCTACCTCCATTTTTAGGAGCAATTCTATTTCATGGCTAAGCTTCAAATGGGTAAACTTTTGCTTTGCATTTCAGAAGGTCTTGGGGTTTCTTCATATAGAGATGTTTCTTTCTTCCCAGCTTGTGCGGGTGCTGGTGTCTCCCACAAACCCTCCTGGTGCCACCAGCAGCTGTCAGAAGGCCATGTTCCACTGCGGGTTGTTACAGCAGCTCTGCACAATCCTGATGGCAACCGGGGTTCCCGCTGACATCCTGACTGAGGTAAGAGGGAGAAAATGGATGAAGGGATGGGGGCAACTGAAGGGGTGAAAGCAGGAGTCTGCCGGGATAACGGGTTCCGCAGAGACAAACTGAGATTACAGTATTTGCCAAGAGGGTGTTTCAAGTGCCAGAGAAACCAACCTTCTTACGTAAGATAATATTTTACGTTGTATTTTGCAACCAGAAAGTATTTGGATTTGTGGCTTTTTTTTTTTTTCCTGTTGGATTTCAGCATATCTCAGAGTGGCTGAATTGATTTATGGTCTCCCCTCTTCTGGGGGTGGGGGGGTTTTGTAGTTCTTCCCTTGAGGCAGTCCAGAAATATTCTGCCTTGGCAGGTTTCCGACGGTGAGGGGTTTCTAGCTTCTAGAAAGCCCTGTCAGCAGTGCTGGGTGAGGTGTTTTAGAGTAGATGACTCTGGCTGACATTTAACTAACTCTCCATATCATTTTTTTCTCTGCCCTTTCTGTAGACCATTAATACTGTGTCAGAGGTCATTCGAGGATGCCAGATGAATCAAGACTACTTTGCCTCTGTAAATGCACCTTCCAATCCACCAAGGTAGAGGAAGAGAAGGGTTTAAGTGTGTTAGGTAATGACGTATCGGTACGGGCAACGGCAGCCTAATCCAGAGGATTGTTCAAATCCCTATCCTCGTTTGAATACGAGGGTAGGAAACGAGCATTACAGGCCGCCAGTGGCCGTATGAGGCGTCTTCTCCAGTACTGGTGACGCTGCCTGGGAGCAGCAGGGTGGTCGGTGGGAAACGGTAATGCTGGGGAGGTCCTGCTCGCTGCAGTCGTGGGTAATCGATCTACTGGCTTGGGTTTTAACTAACTGAGAAACTTTGCTATTAAAGGTTTTTCTCAAATGTTGGGAATGATAATAGATGGAGTAGGCAAAGGTCTTTATTCACCTGGAGCGTACACTCCAAATTGTGCATCGGCCACTCGTTTCGTGCATGACTTTGAACAGTTTCTCTTTCCTCTCCTAACAGGCCTGCAATTGTAGTTCTCCTGATGTCCATGGTAAATGAAAGACAGCCTTTTGTGCTGCGATGTGCTGTGCTCTACTGCTTCCAGTGCTTTTTATACAAGAACCAAAAAGGACAAGGAGAAATCGTGTCAACGCTTCTGCCATCCACCATCGACGGTACGCAAAGCTGAGGCCTCTGCAGTCGGCTGTCAACCAGCGCGAATGTTTAAGGCACCAGTTCACGCCTTCTGCGAATTTTTTTACCTGCCATTAAGGGTCTGATCTGAGCAAGATGACTTGGCTTATATCTCTCAAAGCTCACTCGCTTAATTTTTATGGGTTTGGATGCTATGTTTATGTCTTAAATATTTTTGTGGCTTGCTTTAATCTGACTGGTACCTCTTGGCTGTCCTGGTAGCTACAGGTAACTCCGTCTCGGCTGGGCAGCTGCTCTGTGGGGGCCTCTTTTCCACGGACTCTCTCTCCAACTGGTGTGCCGCGGTGGCCCTGGCCCACGCCCTGCAGGAGAACGCCTCTCTGAAGGAACAGCTCCTGCGAGTCCAGCTAGCCACCAGCATCGGCAACCCGCCTGTGTCGCTGCTGCAGCAGTGCACCAACATCCTCTCGCAGGTACGGCCACGGCTGCGGGGCACGGCTCCGTGCGCCCGGGAGGAGCGCTGGCTGCTCTGGGCAGGGGCGTCACGGGAAGCCGGCAGCGTGAGCTTCGTGAGCAGGACGATTCTCTCTCTTCTGCGTCCTGTTTTTAAGCTTTGCTTGAAGCACTCGGTGCTTCAGGGGGGAGGAGAAAGGCAGCAAATCTTTTTTTTTTTTTTTTTTAATCTGCAATTGGTGCTTGATGTTGTCGGCCTTCAGGAGGCAGAGGCTCCCAAAGTATCTTGACCGTAAAGTTGGTTTAAAAGACAAGGCAAGCAGGCAGGATGCCCAGGCACGCCTGGTTGCTGAAGAAGGGCCTGGTTAGCCCTGAACTAGCCCCGTAGCTGCTAACTTGGAACAGCTTGAAAATACCAGGCTCTTGTCTGCTGATTGCTGCCGGGTTTGCTATTCAAAGCGAAAAGCTTTGCCCGATGCCGTCGAATGTGTTGGCACCTGGGAAATGACACGTGAGGGAGGCTCACTTCCTAGGCCACGCTTCTGTGTGACGCTCCCTTCTGTTACTCCTGCTTTCCCCCTGTGGCTGCAAAAACAGTGAGCCAGTTAACTCTGGCACCAATTAGACTTCCCTGCGATTGAGAATAATGGCAGAAGGGTGGAATTTTTAATTCTTTCATGTGACTTTTTTTTGTAATCTACGTGAAAATAGCCAGCATTCCTTTCTGTCCCTTTCCTGGCATTTTGGGCAAAGGTGAACTGAGTCAGTAAACCAACACCTGTGGCTCTCTAGCCTTTAATGATACAAGGGACTCAAACTCTGGGGGGCTGTTTCTGCAATGTCTTCCACTTCAAGGCTCTCGAGTAATCTATGTGTAACTTGCAGGGTGATAAGATCGACAGACGGGTATGTATTTTTTGGCACTGCTTTGGCATTTTCTTGCCGGAAGCAGGCCTTTTCCTCTTGTCTTGGGTTTTGCTGGGGAGGTTTTCTTTAACTGCTTGTTGACGTGTTTCCACTCACAGCTTTGTGTTGCGGTGGGGGTTTGGGGTTTTTTTCCTACCATAACAAACTCTTTCTGTGTCTCCAGGGGACTCTCTGGGGTGCTCCACAAAACTCTGGGATAAAGACTTTGGGTAGCATGGGTGCTTTCTTTGCAGTGGGGCGGACTCATCCACCGTCTGTTCACCTAAGAGATGCCCTTTCTTTGTAAGAACAATGAAAACTGTTAGAAATGCTGTTTTTTCATGACTGGCCTGTAGCAGACAGCTGATACAATCTGAAGGGGGAACATGCTGCTGATTTCCTGACTGCTTAAATGATCAACCCTTTAACCTGCCTTCCAGCCACTTTGTACGTTCTACTTGCCAGCAGAAGTTCTAACCTTGTTGCTGCTAGTTGAGAATACATGGATCTTGCTGCTAGCAAATGACCCCTGAAGTGACTTGTTTGCAGCGCTTTTAAGTTACACAGCTTGAAAGTCAAAGTTGGTTATCAGCGGCAGAAAAAAACTGTTCTGCAATATGGCTGCTGTGGAATTGTCCACTTTATTTTTATCACAGCTGTGCAGAGGGTTTGGCTTGTGTTGTTACCAGCCCTGAACTGTAGACCCGTGGCTGTGGTGAGCTGTCATCTATTGCAGCAGGTGTTACTGTGGATGGCTAGAAAATAGCTGCGGTTTATTTCTTCCAGAGAGGGTGTTTGGGAAGGTGTGGAAATCCTTAGGCAGAACGTGTTAGTTAGACCTCAGGAGAGCAGGCAGCCCCTGAGAATAACTGTGGTTTGCAGCCGCTTCCAGCAGATCACGGGTGCTGTAAACGTGACCCCGGTACCGGGGCTGCCTCCAGAAGGCAGCCGTGCCGGCGTGCTGACTGCCGGTTACGGAGGCTACTCCCCGTGCCCGTCAGCTGGCTGGTAGTGCTGGGATAACAAGAGCTGGATCACTGGGCAGCCGTCCTGCCTTTGTGGGTGAACCCGCTGTGTGCTAGTGAGTATCTCTTACACATGCCGTGTCTGTAGACTGGCTTGGAAATAAATCAAAGCTAAAAAAGAGCCAGTGCGGGGAAGGGAGGGGGCAAGAGGAGAGCAGAGTTTGGTGGGGACTAGGCAACTTGCAGTGAGGTCTAGGTCACCGGAAACCAGCTGTGGCCTTCAGCTGGAAGGGCAGCAGCAAGGAAGATAATCTGTGTTAATACAGCAGCGCGACAGGGTCACAGCAAAGCTGCAGACAAAACTATTGCAAAGACTGAACCGTGACCGCTAGTACGGCGCGTGGGATCATAGGTAGGGGGTGGAAGGGACCTCTGGAGACCACTGAGTCCAACCCCTCTGCCAGAGCAGGATAACCTACCTGGTACTCGCTCTGAAATGTGATGGGGAGGTGCTGTGCAGCTGGTGGTGGCTGGTCTGTGCTGCTCCAGCACGCTCCGCTTGGGCGTCTGGGAGTACTGGCGATGGTACTGCTGGAGAAGGGCCAGGTGCTCCCTAGCCAGCGTGTGTGCAGCCTTAGGGGTGGCTGCCCCAGTCTCGCTCTGTCATCGGTCTTCTCCTTCACGGAGTTGTTTCCATCTCAGTGATGGTGACACGCTGCAGCAAATCGCAGCACCTCGGGACGAAGTCCTTGAAGGCAGTTTCTTCAGCTTGGCACTTTCTTCCCGAGCTGCTGGGCTCGGTTCCTGTCTGTCTTGTGGTGCGCGGCGGCACCGAGGTAGCTGGAAGCTTGCTGCAGAAGGGCTTCTTGCCAGGCTACTGCTCACTGGCTGTTCTGATGGGCAAACCGGCGCGTTCAAAGACCGGGGGCGGCTTCTTTTTGTTTTACTGCTTAGCTAAAGTTAAAAACAACACTGCCCTCTGCTCTGAAGCATCGGGGTTATCAGAGGCGAGGAGGGAGGTTCAAGGTCCCTAGTGCAGATAACTGTCAGACACGGACTTTGTTGCGGATGAATACTTCTCGCTTTTGCCACTGCCTTGATCCCCGTGACCCCTTTGTTCCAGTGTATTTTCTTGCCGCGTTTTGAAGATACTCCAGCAGTTCCGTGTACCTCATCTTGCCTTTGAGACTGCCTTGAGCTTCCAGTTGCTTTACCTAATTTATTAGGTGCTCGTGTGAAGTTTAGTTTTCCACGCAGGCAACACTCTCCTTGTTTGCCTTCCGACCGTCGGAAGAGACGGATGGCTGTCGTAACGCCGCTGTGCGCACCGACCTGCAGCAAAGACAAGGGGGACAGGATTAAGACAACTCAGTTTGCAGATGAAAACTCATTTTTCCTAGTTAACAAAACCAAGTACTGCCTTCCTCCTGCTGGCTTCATCTGCTTATCGCCCGAATCAAGCACCACTCCAGTCTTACCTTCCTTTACTTGAAAGATAACATTAGGAACACATTTTTAGTCAGCAGGGGAAGCTGCCGTGATGCATCCCTTGCTACGGGGAATCCTTACCTGACTTAATTTACACCTCGTTCCTTCTTTACAGGCGTTGTGTGTGTTCTTTCACGTTACCCTGGTATTAATTAGACATGCAGAACTAATTTGTTATGATTTTATATTGGCGCTAATTTGCATTCAGTCGTATTTCACATCTGTGTTGCTGCTTATTTTGCTTTGGAAACAGGCAAAAACGAAACGGTTTAATCCTCGTTTCATCCAAGCACTAAAGCTGTGTTCAGCATCACTAACGAATGGGGATTTTGAAAGATGCGACCTCTTGTTTTTAAAAGGAGGTGCAAGTGGATGAGTTCTGAATTAGTACGGCTTTTTTTTGTCATTTCTGTCCTCTGCTCTGAAAAGATAATGACGAGGGGGGCGTTTGTTCTTTTCAGGGCAGCAAAGTACAGACCAGGGTGGGACTGCTGATGTTGCTTTGCACTTGGCTGAGCAACTGTTCGATTGCCGTCACCCACTTCCTTCACAACCCAGCCAATATACCTTTTGTATCCTTCACCTGCTTGCGGAGTAGAAGGGCTTGCCGAGAAGTGACCTGTGTTATTCAAATGTTTATCCAGGTCGGTTTGCAGGGATGCTGCAGGACGCCAAAGGAGATGCCCTGGGGCAAGAGATGCAACCAGGCTTTTGTTGAGAGTGCTCTGCGTATGCTGACCTGGCTGTAAGATGTACCTGTAAATACCACGACAGCAGAAAGCCATGTCATTCTGCTAGCAGCGAGTGCTTTGCTTTGTTGAGGTTTTTGTTGTTGTGGCTTGTTTCTTATTTCACAAGCCCAGTAGTGTTTTTGGTGTGACTTAGGCTTATACCCAAGAGGAAAGGAGAGTGTTTCCTTCTTCTGTTAAGCTCGTTTCTAAGCTTTCTTTTCAGGATAAAACCAGACTGCAGTACGTCAGGTTAAACTGTCGCCTTCTCTAAATGGGAAGTCTGGTTTGGAACAGTGAAATCTCTGCAGTTAAGCAGTTAGTTACTGAGAAGAGAGATTTCAGGGAACCCACCGACTGCCTGGCTCTTTCAAAAGAGGAACTAGCACTGCCAGGGTTTCATCGGTGTTTAGCCTACCTCCTAATCAAGCTTGGGTTTGCGCCTGGAAATAACTAACTGGGAGTTTTTGGAGGGAGAATTATGTTGGGTGCGTTGTGCTTACGGAAGATCCCAAATACCCTTAACAAGAGCTCTAGCTCACGGGGCAGATCGCGGAAAACCTCGGAGAAGAGGAGCAGCTGGTCCAAGGCCTGTGTGCGCTTCTGCTTGGCATTTCCATCTACTACAACGACAACTCCCTTGAAAACTATAGGAAGTAAGTAAGAAGTAGAAATCCAAGTACTGTAGGAAAAGGTTCTGTGGGTGGCAGATGGTGGTTTAAAGAGGCTTTTAAACTGAGGTGGTGCAGTCAGGAATATTTGGTTGAGTGTTTTCTATGTGGGTTCCTTCTGGGATGACAAGTAACGGACCCGCCTCCAGGGAGAGCGGGTGGTGGCTGTGCGCAGATGCTCCTGCCCTGTGTGTCCCTGGGCTGAGAGCGCAGGGCAGCGGCAACTGAAAAACTGCGTCGTGAATGTGAAGCATCCAAGTGCAGGTCAAGTCTTGAGACAGATCCTCAGAGTTGTAACTGCAAAATCCACCCGAGGGAGGGGTGGGCGAATTTCTTTTGCAACATTGTGCTGCGATTGATTTATCTCTTCCTTCCAGAGAGAAGCTGAAACAGCTGATAGAGAAGCGGATTGGCAGGGAGAACTTCATTGAGAAGCTCGGCTTCATTAGCAAACACGAACTGTATTCCAAAGCGGCGCAGAAACCGCAGCCTAGTTTTTCTACCCCAGACCACATGATGTTTGATCATGAATTTACCAAGCTCGTAAAGGAATTGGAAGGTGAGATGTTACGCTCCTTGCTGCAGTTTTTGTGATGAACTGATGGCTGAACTACCAAATGGGCTGGATGTCACCCTCTTTACAAGCAGTGTGGTGACAGCAGAATGGAGTATTTGGCACAGTGTGTTACAGTAACTGCTGTTAGTAATCGTACAACATACAGCAACAGTTGTAGTGAAGTTACCACACAAGTACAAGGCACCTTTTCTGACAGGAAGGATTCCTAACACCCATTTGCTCTTCTGAATCTGTGTAAAGCAGTCAGTGAGCAAACGTTGCTTTAAAAGATGGGACTTTTGCTATTTTCTTAAACCCTTTTGTGACAACCGCTTCTTTTAAAGTGCAGGTTGAGTTTCTAATGCGGTGAAGTCAGTTCCACTGGGTGAGACTGAGACAGTTTTGAGGACAAAAGAGAGATGTGAACTGGCTGTAGCTGACAGATGCTGTTTTTGACAGGTGTCATAAGTAAAGCTATTTACAAGTCCAGCGAGGAAGATAAAAAGGAGGAGGAGGTCAAGAAGACATTGGAGCAGCATGACAACATTGTGACTCACTACAAGAAAGTCATTAGAGAGCAGGTAAGAGGGAGTTAACACTGTACAGGGGCCTCCAGAATTTGCTTGTTCTGGCTTTCGGAGGCATCACGGTGCAGTTTGATACTCGATGTTCCGTAGCGAGTAACAAAGAACGTAGCGATGCAGAAACACTTCTGAAAACACCTAAGCCAAGCTCTGGTTCAACTGAAACGTCTGCTCAGAAGGCTCAGTGTGTAATCCTTTTACTGGGGTGCATCTGCCCTTTAGTGTGTTGAAGTGTTTCTGTTCAGATGAGTAACTGCAGAACTTGCAGCTGTTGGCAGAGACGTGTCATTCTTAGTTCTGTGCTCTCACCGTTGAGAAGATGACAGATGAAAGATGGCTGAAAAGAGAAATGAAGCTTCTCGGCAAAGTCGCGAAGTGGGTGACACGTGTGCAGGCTTCAGTGCGATGGAGAAAAGTGACAATCGTATTGCATGTATTTCCCGGCGGTGTCACTGACCGGTTGTGTGTACTGGTGGAGTTAAGGTTTTTCTGTCTTTTACTTGCCTTCCTGACAGTTTTGTACTCAAAAGCGTTACTACTGAAGTGCCTTTTTTTCTTCTCGTAGGACCAGGAGCTTGAAGAATTAAAGCAACGAATTAACACTTTAACATCTCAAAATGAACAGCTCCAAGCAACAGTTACGCAGCAGGTGTCACAGATCCAACAACACAAGGATCAATATAATCTCCTTAAAGTACAGCTAGGTAGGCTTCAGAAAGAATAACCAAGAATACTCTTGCTAGTGCAAAGATATAGTGTGGTTTAAGGCAAGCACCAGAACAGCTCCAGCAGACAACCTTCTGTCGCTTCAGGTGTGCTGCTGGGTGTTCTGCAGCACATGAGACCTTCCCTTAGAGACAAAACAACGCTGCTTTTTTCAAGTTGATGTTGAGCGCTGCAAACGATGTGGTTTAAGCTGCTTTCCTGCAGGTGGCTGGTGAGGGGAAGAGCTGAGGCTTGCTGTAGGAATGGCTGGTTCCCAGGGAGCTGCTGGGAGAGGGTTTCTACACCTTTGTTTCTCAAGTTAGTCCAAAACAGTCGCCGTCCGTTCAGGCTCGGAACGTGAACAGACGGGCCATGGTGTGTGCTGGAGTTTGGGTCTGTGAATGAAGGCAGGAGCTGGGGAGGGGTTGTGGTGTGGCAGAGGGGCCCTACTGAAGTCACTAGAGAGATTAATGATGAAATCAGGGCAGTATATTCAAGTTATTCCGAGGTCAAGATGCCTGACAAGCTGGATAAGACATGATTTAAAGTAGTAATTCTGCCTTCAGGATTGTTTATCATAAAAAAAAACATACCTAAGGAAACCGTTGTCCTTCCTCTGCAGAATTTCTGTGATGTTTGGATGAGCTGAATGATTGAAGCAGCGTGCAGGGCAGCTGCAAATACCTACTGGAAGGAATGGCAAACCTAGAGCTGCTTATCCAGCTTTTGATAGAGAATTCTTCAATCCTCTGCTTTGGTTCTTCAGAGTGGCTACCCTTAAGACGATGTTGGTGTGTTTGACCTTTGTTAAAAACTCTGGTTTTTAGGCAAGGACACTCAGCATCACAACTCCCACAGTGAAGTGTTTCAGATGAATGGCATTCAGACGGAAGAAGTGAGCAAACTGAAGGAGGAGCTGGAAGAATGGAAGAACAAGCACGAACTGCTGCAAGGGCAGCTAAGGGAAAAGGATTCTGTGATTGAAAAACTGGTAAGCGCTACCTGTCTCAGCAGGACAAACCATAGCGGAGTGCGTGCTGGTAATGGGAAATACAGTGGGAGGTGTCTTGAGCAGAGCCTTTTCTGCTTCACACCCTTCCCAGGAGTGCTTTGTGCAGCTGACCTGTTGTATAATCAGTGGTTGTAGCATGTTTGGAGTGGGGAAAGGACTCCCAGGAGCTTTGTAAGGGTAATGCCTAAGACATACTTACGGTGTCCTGCACGTCAAAGTGTAGGATGACACGGGCCACTTTTACTTTGTGCGTGTCTTGCATTTGAATTAGGGGAAGATGCTTTTGCATGTCACAGAGGAGACCCTCCAGCTGCTCTCTCGCAATCGGAGAGCTTCGCGATGTGCCTTTCTTAGCCTGTTTGCACCTTCTCTGCTGGGGACTTTGAGCGTGCGAGCACGCAACGTGCTTTGTGTTCTGACAGCGTGACTCTGCGTAGTCTGTCTAGTTCCATGGCTGAGTCTCCTGTTGCTCTTACAGAAGTCTTCACACCCGGAAATGGGAACAACAGAGCAGTCCTCACAGACCAGCAAGGCCGGCGGCTTGGAGCTCAATAATGAACTGCAGAAGGTGAACTTGTGGTATTTCAGCAAACCTGTGGTTGACGGGTGGTAGCTCGGGATGGGAAGGGAGCGTTGTCAAACTTCAGGGAGGAGTGCTGATTCTTAAGCATGTTCATGGGGTTTTTTTAGGGTGTACTTTTATGTGACAGTGGCACTAACCGTGGAGGATCGAGATTATGCATCCAAAAAAGTTATCAGTTTTTTGCTAAGCAGATTTCAGCCAGCAGAAGACATTTGAACTGACTCTTCAGACTTGCTGCAGCTGTTTATCCATTGCAAAACATACCTTGAAATATAGATAGGAAAGCGCTCACGTATTAGATGTACAGCACAGTGTTTGTAACTACCTGCAGATTCAGTGATTTAAAAGAGCTGTTGCTCAAAAAGTAGCTGGCAGAGTTTCTTTGCTCAGAGAGCTTATAACGAGTTGTCTTGGGTTCCTGCACCAAGAATGGATACGTGTAGAGGACGCTACTGGGGGTGCTGGTGGTGTGAAACTCCTTCGTAAGCGCGGCCGAGCCTCGGGACGGCTGCCTTGCTGGGGCACCCCATAGAAGACTTCATAAGAGCAGGGCAGAAAAAGGTGCCTGTTGCCGACTGGTTTTGTCTTCTAGGGAAGTGGCTGCCGCTTTCCTCTCGCGTATGCTGCTAGGATGCTACTACGACGCGGTGTGGTGGCATTTAAGAAAAACTGAATGAGAATCGTTAACTTGATTTAGCAAATGAGCTTAAAAGGATCTTTTGCCTTTGTCTCCCAAAGGAGTTGGAAACACTCAGGAGTCAGATGCAGCTACAGTCTGCGGAAATATCTAAACTTCAGATGGAGAATCAAAAGCTACAAGTAATGGTACCAGTAAAAAAGTTCCACGTTGTCTCTTTGGGGGCTAAATCATGAAGCCTTTGCTTTCCTGCTTATGCTGTCTGTAGCTGCTGCCCTAAACCCGAGCTTGTTTTAAGAATACGCACCACGTGATTCTGAGAGTGTTTTAAATGCTGAATTAAGTTACCTGGACAAATCCGGTGTGATGAAGGAGGGGTCTATCAATTCTAATTTCATTGTTGCAGGAAATCGGACTTGTGTGGGGAAAACATCACGTGTTTAGTTTAACATACGGATAGTCTGACCGGGATGGCTTTGAACGCTTCCACTGCCCCAGGTCTCAGCTGCTCTGAGACCAGATGCCATTGCACGTGTTGGCCAAGTGTGCTCGCCTGACTAAACTATTGCTATTTTTAGTAGTCACGTACAAATATTTGTCTGAGATAAAAAAATCCTTGGTGCTTAAGCAGCATCTGAGTAAAGGCAGGTGGCCTGTGATAGACAGGGTCTGCCGAGAAGAGACCCCAACAGCCTCTCTGGAATGCAGCTTGGAAGAAATAAGGGTGGCACCTCGTGTTCACCTTTTTGTGTGCACGTGGAAACTCCAGGAAGCACAGATCTGTTTCTTGATGCCTTGCAGCACAGGATGTATGTAACTACTGCTATACTGTAAGAAAAAGATAGGCTTTTAAATTCTAGAACTGACCGTACGACGTCTTAGCTTGCTGTCTTTGGGTGTGAGGCACTCGGAGCTCTGACACCGAGCTTGTTGTCCACAGAATACAGCTGCAGATCCTGTGTTGGGTGACAGCTCGGAAATGGAGGGGCGACTTGAGCAAGAGATAAGAGAACTGAAGGTTGGTAGTGCGTGAACACCCAACGGAGGCACTTGATACTCAGCCTTCAGTTAGGAGGACTTCTACAGTAGGAAAGGCTTTGGGGAGGGGAGGTTTGTTTCCCCAGCAGCTGGAATGTTTCAGGCTGCGGAGGGGGAGCTGGATGTGTCTCCTTCATTTTCCAGCTGGGAAATGTAGGCCCCGTGTGCCTTTCAGGAGGTGGTAACAGCGCTGTAGGAAATAGCTTTCACTCTGCCACAGACAGCCCGGTTTGGCTGGGACAACGGCAGCCACCGTCAACGCTTCTACCAACCTTACTCCTGGTTGGTAATAAGGGGAGTTTGGGGAAGGGAGTGTGTAGGAGCAAGGCCACGGGGCAGTTGATGGTGTCGGAGCTGTTACAGGTAGCGTATGAAATGTGTTTGTAACTTGGTGTGGGCTTGTTCCTGTTGCCAGAGTGAAGTCAAAGCCCTGTCCGAGGAAAAAGAATCGCTGAAACAGCACCTGGATTCATCCAGTAGCACGGTTGCGATCTTGCAAGATGAGAAAAGTAAACTTCAGCAAGAAGTTGCAGAATCTAAGAAAGAACAGGATGACCTTCTGGTGCTTTTGGCTGACCAGGATCAGAAACTGTCAGCGCTGAAGATCAAACTGAAGGATCTTGGTGTACCGGTAAGCGACACAACAGCTCCAGGGAGTTCTCGGGGCTGAGGGGAGGCATCTCTCTACGCAGAGAGGGCTGCTGAATCTGCCAGAATTGCCTGCTCAGCTTCTACTGGTAGCCAGCCTTAAAAGATGACAGCTACAGCTGACGAGTGTAGCGGATCCGAGTGCTCACCACAGATCTTTCCTCATTTCAGGTTGAGGATGAAGATGACATTGAATCTGGTGATCAAGGAGATGAAGACGAGGATGGGGATGAAGAAGAGCAAGACTAGAATGCTTTTGTGTGTTACCATGAAAACTAGATTGTATTGGTACTGGGGGGGGGGGGAAATCTGTTATTGGCTTGCAAAGCAAAACGTCTGCTGTTGAGAAGCAAATGGTTAAATGGCAACCGTGGGACTCGACAAAAGTTGCTGAAGCGTTGGAAAACCCTTCCCCCTAGGTAAAGCAAACAAAAATCACCGTTTCAGTTCTACATCAGTATCCCAAATTGTACTTGTTTAGGAATTGCTTTAGACACTGTTTAAAGCACGGGGATGACGATGTTGCTGCCGCAGTTCATTGTCAGAGAGGGAAGTTCTGTGCGTTTGTCTACGTTTTAACCCTCGGCAACTCTTAACATAATTAAATACAAGAGTATTTGGTTTAACATCTGTCAGATGGAATCTTTGCTGCCCCTGCCTTCAGTGTGGAGCTTCAGCTTAAGGGGAGGCTTCCTGTCAGGAGCAGCGGCGAGGTGAAAGGGGGGGTGGCTGTGTGTGCGCTGGCCGCTCTGCCGGCCTGGGAGGGCTGCTTCACCGGGGCGAAGGGACCCGCACAGCGTCGAGTGCCTTGACACCTGCGACGGCTGCAACGCGACCCCCGCGCTGCGCTCGTGGCACGGGAAGGCAGCGTCGCCACAAAGACCACTGCAGTCTTTCTCGAGAGCTAACGTGCTGCCGCGTCAGCGTAGAAATAAGTAACAATCTGGTTGAGTACTGGAGTAAGGAAATGAGAACTACTACGATTTATATAACTTATTGGCTCTTGACAAGTGAATTAAAGATAAGATTTTAAAAGAAAACTGAATACGGCAAGTGCCTCGAATTCATTTTTTGGTCATAAAGTAGGTATGTCCACTTAGCCCTCCTTCATTTAACTCTCTTCTCCTCTCTTTAATAGAATGTTTTAATACCTATGTAAAATGGCCTAAAACCAGCCCGGGTGGCAGAGGAGAGCGGTAACCTCTCCATCCTGGTGCTGTCATCACAAGTAGGGAGAGGTGCAGGTTCAGGAGCTGCTTCCTTTCCTTAGAGCTTTCTCTTTAAAATAATTCCTTGATGTGAGGAAGGTCAGGCAAGAGCCTGGCTCAAAGTTACCTCTTACCCTCTGTGTTTGTTTTCTGTTTAAAGCATGAGATGCACTAACTCGAAGTGGAAAAAGCCAGCAGGAGGGATGGGAGCGCTCTCGTTTGTGCAGTGACACAAAAAGTCCTGAAAGCACAGACAGCTTTGCTGCTTGCAAACCCTTGTCCCAAAGGCCGCGTGAATTCAGCCCGATTCAGCCGCAGAGACAAGTGTCTCTTCCTCGTGAAGTTTCTTGGCAGGTACCAGAAGATGAGACACTGTGTGGCCACTGTTGAAGTGGCAGGGGCTACAACAGTGGCATTCACAGCTAACGGGTCGTGTTGGGTTTTTTATATTTGTTCAGTGCCAAGGGGGGAAGGGAAGGGTGTTCCCTTTGCCAAGGGTGTTCTAGAGCTCTGCTGTCAAACTGATTTGGGTGATACAGGGCTTTGGTGGCTAGCTAGGATAAGAAGAATAAAAAATAGCGTGACTTAATGCCTAAGCTTTCCCTGCTGGGACTCGGTACACTGTAGGTGAAATGTTTCCGTACCATCCTTACAGATGCTGCCCTCACAAAACGGGATTATTACAAATCACTGCAGAGTTTACCCAGCTCCCCCCTGCCTCTGTGGGTATAGGCTGATACTTCTTATCCCTGCAGAACTCAGTTTGTGATTAGCCTTCTCCTTCAGGCGTGATGCAATGGGAACTTTTAAGCATGGTGCCTGTTAAAGAGAGCTGAATTTAAAGCTGGACTTCCTGGGGGTGGGGAGGGGTTATATAATGATCAGTTTAGTTGCTAGGTCCTCTAATGCTCATGTTAGGTTAGACTTGCCTAAATTGAGTTTCGGTCGTCGGGATGACTTCTGCAAGCTTTTAAACTGTTTCTGAGTGTTGGGAGCCATCTGTGCCTTTCGGTTTCTCCTTTATTTTTACTCCAACCCCGAGCCTACCTTGGGGGCTTTGATGTAAGCAGGGCTGCCGCTGGGCTTGCGGGGTGTGTAACTGTACCCGTGTGCCATTACGAGCGGCACTTGGATACAAGATTGGAAAGGAAGGGCAGGCTCCCTTTTCAAGGCGTTTAAATTTGCACTGAGTGATTTGGTCACCCGTGCGGGGTGTTTCCCCAAGAGCTAAGTGCTCCTTTCTGCCGGTCTTGGGAAGTCTGCTTCAAAAACATGCCTTTTTTTATGAACCCTTGGGGAGGCGACAGCTTCTGTCCCCTGGTGTCCTGTTAGCGTTGGCATTGCCATCTGCTGCAGTCAGCAGAACCGCCTCCAGGGAGTCGGTGACAGTTCGTCCCACCCTACTTCGACAAGGCAGACCTCCTTAACTACTTGTGTCTGTTTGAACCTCTCCCCCGTGCCTGTCAGCGGTCGGGTGAAGCAGTGCTTTTCATTAGCAGTGTTGGACCTTCAGTAGGGAGCAAGGGTGGCAACGGAGGAGGAGTGGTGCCAGGAAGCCCCGGGGCTGTGTCATGTAGGGAGAGCGCAGAAAACTGATGTGGCCTGTAGAGCTGGACCAGCAAGGAAGTTGCTCTTCCCTCCCCACGTCCCGCTAGGTGACGGGTGACCTTGCAGGCTCTTTGCCTACTTTACGTACCTTTTACGCTGCTCTGCATGTTTTCCCTTGTTTCCTGGCTGTCCTCCTGCGAGGTCTGTAAAAATGCTGTGGGGAGAAACAAACAGATAAGTCTAAGTTTTTCTTCAGCGTGTGATGGTGTCCTAGGAGGCGAACATGCTTCCAGAGCAGAGGGAAGGGAAGCAGAGAAAGGAAGATGGAGAATAAATGAATCTTGTGATTACATCTCTTACACTGAAGAGATGTAATCACCTGAAAGATAAGCACAAGCACAGACTGGGTATGTGAAAGCACAAGGCACGTGATTGATGGTCTGGCCCGATCTTGATCGGGAGCTGCTGATCTGGCAACTTTACGTGGACATGGGCGCCGCTCCCCAGCGATGGTATGCTGCAGGATTGTTTTTGTTGCTCTTCTCTGCCGTGTTATGCTTGGGAAGTTCTTCCTTTTGGTTGCAACTTGAAAATGTTTGAAATTGCAAAAAAATGAAGGAAGAGATAACCAGGTGGGGTAGGAAGTTCGGGAGACAGACAAACTGGTTACAAACAGGTTTTAAAGAAGCTTGTTGGAGGTGCTTTTCCCAATTAGAAAACCTGTTTTGTTGATTATTTTGTTGCACCATCCTAGCGCTAAGACCTTTCTGCTGGTAGTAGACCTGTTTGGATTATAACAGTGTCATTGTCAGATGGGTGGCCTTTGCCCTGAAGGTATTCACTCGCCTCTGCCGCCTTGGCTGTCTCATGGAAATTAGACTTCTGCGTTCCCTGCAACGTTTTTTTGTCCCATCTGACTGGGACATCAGGAATGCAGGGACGTTTTCCTCACCGCACAGCACTGGGATCCTTTCCCTGTAGTCTCTTTGTCAAAGCAAGCAAGTGATGATAGTGAGGTAACGTAAGGGTGGTTCGATAATTCGCCAATCGGGTGATTCATGCAGGCCTGCTGTGGGAACTCACGGGGTGGGTACAGAGCTGCCAAGGAAAGTTTCTATTCTTCTTGTCGAAGGAGCGCTGTGAGTCGGATGTGGAAGCTAACAGGACTGCCAAGGAAAGTTTCTGTTCCTCTTATCAGAGGAGAGCGGCGAGAGCTGCCAAGGGAGTTTCTGCTCCCCTATCCGAGGGACTAGCTCTTCTTCTCAGAGGAGAGCTGGCAAGACCGCACCGTCCTCGAACAGGACGGTGGAGTTCATTCCCAAGGATGAGGCAGCTGAAGATGAGGAAGGCCTAGTAGGGTAGGGGGGCCCACAGCCGCAGAAAGAGCAGAGACGAACGCTGCTGGGTGTGGTTGCCACCTGCAGCCACTGCCTCCTGGCGCGTACTGGCCATGCATGCCAGGACTGGGGGCTCTGTAAAAGTTGGACTCGGGGGTGGAGAGCTGAGCTGCGCGTATCCTGCCATCGAGATCGCGTTGTCTCCCCGGGGACGCCCGCTGTGCGTGTGTGCCGACCAGCTCCCCTGCACCTGGGGATCGTACATCTGCCTGGTCTGTATCTTAGGGTAAGGAACGCTGCTTTGCTCGCTTCATAGGAGTAATAGTGGTATGGAACACATACAATAAACAAGCCGTGATAATTAACGATAATTTTGTGTGGTGGTTGAATACACAGATCCTCGACACCCTACTACAGGTGGTAAATACATCATGTATTTCTGGCTTGCTTCTTGCACGTTCTGACCTTGATACAGATAAACAACCAGGAGGTGCTGAGCTGCAGCCAGTACCAGGCGTGAAGCGCAGAATCGAGGACTCCTGATTACCGTCTGCTAACAGTAGGACAGCACGACCCACCTGCAGTCCAGAGCTGGTGCTTGTGCGCTGTGTCCAGACCAGCATGGACAGCCTTCCAGTGCAAGGGCTCTGGGGAGAGGCCCGGTGTGGCCAGGCCCGAACAGAGGAAGTCTTTGTCATTACTTTAAGGCGGCTGCTACCCCATTTTCTGGGTAGCTCGTTTGCTAAGTATGGACTTCAGGGTAGCAAAAGCAGCCTTACCTGTGTTACACAGCCTCTGCCTGATGCTGCTCTTCTGCAAGCTCCAAACGCTGAACCTTCTTTCTTTCTGTGAGGTTTTTCCTAGAAAATAAAATGAAAACCAAGCGTTCAGCAACAGGTGTGGGCTTAAGAGATCTTGCTTTCAGTAAAGAGCCGACTGCGTTACCCCAGCCTCGCGCATTCAGGAGCGAAAGGACAGCAGCTGCAGAAGGACAACTGCTGCTGAACAAGAGCCAAGTCCCGGGGGCTGGCCGAGCTGTGCGCTTGACTTCTGCAGCGCAGCTTTGCTGTGAAAAGGCAAACACGATTTTTTTACTAGCCCCATATCCCTCTCAGGTGCTGCGGAAGGGGGGGTCTCTGCCGTACTCCCCCCTCCTCCTTGCTGCACCGTTGGGCAGGTTTCTAAGGCACAGCTCCTCCACGCAGGGCAGGGCTGAGTGCGTGCAGCCTGTACAGCCGCGGCAGGGACCCTCTGCAGAAACGGGTGTTGGGAGGGCACAGCTGCAGCACCCGGCCCCCCAGGAGAGGTGCTGGAGCTCACTGGGCGTGCCAGCCCGACTCAACTGAGGGGTCAAAAGCCACAGGCCCTCTGTAGGCACAAAACTGGCTAATCCACCTCCGTGGTGGCACTTAAGAACTGCTCTCTGCTAATTCCACAGCTGTTGTAGGTTTTTCCGTGCGTATCCCACTGCTTTGCTCCAGGAAGGATGTGCAGAACATGACATTGATTTGAAATGATGTTTCAGGCCCAAGCAGTGTGTCTGGGCAAGCCTGCGATCACTGCTTACCACTTGTGGAAGATACCAGTAACCTTCTGACACTGTTCTTGATGAAGGCCACCAGACTAGGAGCAAATGGTGATGCAACGGGCTCTGCTCCTGAGGCTAACGTGAAGGTCAGGCCAAGGCTGAAAATGCCCTTGCTGTGTAGTGTTGCACCTCAAAGCTGAAAACATCGCTGCTGGGCAAAGAGGGGCCAGTCAGCGGTCAGTCCTGGTGGGCAGCACGTGTTTCACTAGAGCAGGATAATAAATCACAGGGTGGCAGCCCAGGCGATTGGAGGGAGATACGAGTGCCAGTCAAGCCCAGCCAAGGCAAGTAAGTTTACACAGGGGAAGATGCTTGAGCAAGCACGTGCTCTGGGGTTAGCGTGAGAGAGGGGCCCCAGCCCGACTGCAGCAGAGCAGGTGACAGAGAAGCTCCGCACCACGAGAAATGAATTAGTCCCTCATCGCTGAGGCCTGAGGCGCAGCACAGCCGAAACTCCCCCCAGATGGGTCAGCAGACGCAGCCAGATCCGTATCTCCTGACACCGGGTGCTGAGGCTACGTGACAGACTGGGTGACAGAGGGGCATCCTAGCTCGCAGGGCTCGCACCGAGCACATGGGTCGCAACGACCGGGCTCACGCTATGGGAACAAACCCTTTTAGGTTCCTTCAGTTAGCCCGGCCAGTCCAATCATAGCTCCTCTTTCAGAGTCAAGTGCAGCGTGGCACAAAGGCTCTGCAGAGCTGCTACCTGCAGCTTAAGACATGAAATAGGTGCAGAATGGCAGGATTTCTGCTGCCTCTGTGGAGGAAGGGCCGGGTTGCTGCACGCTCACATCTCCAGCTCGCCAGGCTCCCTCTGTAAATATACACCAGTAAATCCATCACAGAGTTGGCCAATCCCCTGGGTAAAGAGCTTAGCTCTCGGATACACGTACGGTCCAAAGGCAAAAAGGGGCTTCCCTACTAATTAGGAGAGTCCTGAGACACGTCCTGGTTGAAGCTGTCCGTGCAAACCTTCCTGCACCTCATGTGGTGACAGAGGTTCGCTGCGCAACACTCACGACGAGATTCAGTCCAAACTAAGCCCAAAATACATCCAAATGTTTTGTTCGTGCCCTCTCCCACGACACCAGCGAGTTGGGTAGTAACAGCACAGAGCTAGGAGCTGTGCCTCCCCCCCCCGCCCTCCTGGGGACCCCCTGACTCCCATCCGCATGCTTTCAGCCCCAAAATGACCATGCAAGGGCCGGCGCGTTTGCTACAGGCTCCATTCCCCTCCGGGTGGCTTGTGCGTGTGGCTGGGAGGGCAAAAGCTGCCGAGGTCATCAGTCAGCCCTTGTTTATCCCCAGGCACGGCTCTGGAGCCATCCGGACCTACCACAGCCACCCTGGGGAACGCTTTGCTACCCGATGGCCGGGCTCCTGCCCATCTCCAGCGTGGCCACCAGAGGTCACGGTGCTCCCACGGGGCGCAGCCGATCCGCCCCGAGCTGCGGGATGCAACCCCGAGCGGGTTACATGGGCAGAAGCCTTCCCAAGCTAACGACACAGCTCTGGTTGCTTTTAAACAGAGCGAACAGCTATGAAATAACTTACTCTCCTGCTACCTAAGTCTAGTAATTATCAACCTGAAGTAGTTTTTATCAGACAGCACAGTTTGAGGAAATAAGTTTAGCTGAAACAAGAGCTAGTAACGCAACTAGGGTTTGGCCTTTAGCTGCAGAGAGCACCTTGCCCTCCTGGGGCAGAGCAGCCGGTGGGGCCGGGCTCTGGTGAGAGCTGTGCAGGCCCTGTGGCCGCACAGGGTGAGCTGGCACCCGCAGAAGGCACGGCCAGCTGGCTCGGTGCTCCCCTGCATCCTCTGCCTGCCCACAGCCGGTCCCCGGTGTGTGCTCCTGCCCAGCAGCCTCTGAGAGCCTGGGGTTTCTCTTGTCTACTTGTTCAGCAGCGAACGAGGCTCTTCGCTGGATTCCCCAGTGAAGCTGGATGTGCCTGGCAGTTTTGAGCTGGTCAGTCTCTTTGTCCCGACTCTTCAGGTGGAACAGGAGGAAATCTGTCCCGTCACCGATCCACTGTGCAGCCTCTGCAGATGTGTGGCTTGATTTGCCTCCACCTCCCCGCAACCTCCCTTCGTGGGATTTTGCAGACTTCAGGGGCACACGACGTGCTGCGTGTGGCTATGGAGCCGACGTCTGCAGCAACACAGGCGGGAAGGCAGGCACAGTGAGCTCCCAGGCTGAGGACAGGCTCGGGCCTCCTGTTCCTCCTCTCCCTCTCCCTCTCCTCTTTCTCCTCCTCTCGCTGGCTCCCTTTTGGTAAAGCGCTGCTTCTGAGTTCATTGCAACGTGACAGGAGGGCTGCTTGTGTACTTACGGCTCAGTAAATGCAGAAGTTTGGAAAAAGTCGCCCGGGGTGAACGCAAAGCTTTATGTGAGTGGAAATGTTGGCATGCTGGGATCACAGAGGGTGCGAGTGGCAGCAGAAAGCCTTTGAGATGCCCCGTTAAAGGTTTCTAAGCTGTTTTAAAGCACGAAATGGCAAACAACCAACCTCTGGAAATAAACCCCCTGCTAACTCTTGCACATCTTTCAGTGTAAAATGTGTCAGTGTCTGTCTCTGCTCAGCCAAACACCAGGACTGGAATGGAGTGCCTGAGAGGCTTAAATGCAGAAAGCTGTTTATTTGTTGGGAGGGTTGTTTTTTGGTTTCTTTTCAGTGGAGCTGTTTTCCCAAACATCTGTTGGTGGGAAAAACATTTTCCCAGGTGGCTAGAGAAGAGACATCCGTCCGGATGCCTGGTGAATGAGCAAAGGGCTTCTCCGGCCTGTCACGGCCACGAGTGAGCACTGGGATACGTGAGGCTGCCGAGGGTCTGGTTTACTGGAGCTGCCCCTGGTAGGAGGCATCTGGTTTGGGAGCAGAGCAGGGAGCAAAGACAGCAGCTATGGCAGCCTGGGGCCACAGCAGCAGGAGGCTCTCTGTGCAGGTTCCCTCTCCCTGTCCCTCCAGTGTAGCCACCCCACAGTGACCACGCACAAGGGGTGGGGTTGGAGCAGCGGTGGCGAGGACAGAGTAGGTCTAGCCAAGTGCTTGTAACGGCTCCTTTCTCAGTAGTCACGCAGGAGGCTGTGTCAGCCCACCCAGATGTACAGGCCAATGCCAAAGGCACAGTACAAACATGCCAGGCTCGCTCATCACTCCAGGAAATCCACCTGGGTAAGAACAAACTTTCTCTATTATTTTTTAAATCTCTCAGACACCTACACTCCGCTTTTTGTCATAAGCCGTCTAGAGCTGATCTTATCTCGCACGCTCTGCACTTCAATGGGAAGGAAAGGGGCGATGGTTGGGCAGCTGATACAAGGCTTCCACTCTGAGCAACCACCCCAGCTGCAGACAGCCCGTTACTCACTCCTCTTCCTGGCAGGGCCCAGTTTACCTGCTGTTCAGAGTGTTTCTGAACACGTGTGTAGCTGCAGGCCATGGGCGAGTGGGCTCAGAGACCTGGCCATGCTGCTGCACACACGGCCTTGCTTCATGTCTCTGCGCAGCCTCGAGGACTCCGCGTTGCTGTCCCCGTACCGACGGACGCTACGAGCAGTCCTGCCAGAGGTGCTGCCTTCTCCTGGCCGCGGCCGTGTCGCCGGCCTTGAAGGGCGATCCCACAGACGAGAAGTGCCACCACTTGCCCTTGTTTATTGTGTGCTTTGCAAGCCCACGGAAGTGGCTGGACTTACGTCAGCTATGTCAAGGCACCTGAAAACTTCAGAAGATGCCCTTTATCCACTGGTTGCATCATCCACACACATCAGTGACTTGGCCATCTAAAGCAGACTGAGAGCGTGCGAGCACCCGAGCTGGGCCCAGCGCTGAGGATGAACTGATCTGATGTGACTACTGTGGGACTCGAGACAAGTTCCTGGTGGTTTCACATACACTTGACTCATGTCTGCCCTTTGCTCTAGAAACCGCTGCTCTGACCTCAGCAGAGAGCAGAAGAGACCCAGGGAGAAATTCCCTCCCATTTCTGCTTTCACCCTTGAAACGCAGCTTTTACAACAGGGCTGGCTTTACAGTATTTTTCTTCGCCCTGCAACTCCTGTTTGAATGTTCCCAGTGACACTCCCAGCTCCTCGTCAGAGCTTTGGGCCGACTTCTGACTGAGCAGATAACGAGACTGTTAGGCCGTTGCTTCATGGTATGCAACAGGACATTAGTCAAAACGGTGGCTTCCAGGTACCTGCCGTTTCAGGAATGACCTGTCTACAAATACCTATCACTTGCAGACTTGAAGAATCTCCCAAATGAAGTGTCAGGGCAACAGGACTGATGAAGTCGCACGTCTTTCCATCTCTGAGATGACAGGACTGGCTGACAGCAGCTACAGGTCAATGGCGAGACCAGAACCGCACAGAGGATCACCCTTGCTTTCTGCCAAAGCCCCTCCTCACCTCCAGCACCCCATTCCTCGGAGGGTGCTGCTGAAGATGTGCATCTCAGTGCCCGCTGCGGCCGGCACCGGCAACGTGCGTGAGCTGCCTGTGGCTTGGGGGCCTGCCTCAGCTGTCTGCTCCCGTAGGTGCCTGTCGGAGGCCGCGGTGCTGCTTGGAAGGTGGGAGCAGCAAGCTCAGGGGGAAGAGTGCTCGCGCAGCGTGAGGCTGACGCTCGGTTTCTCCCTGCATCTCTGCCTGTGGTTTTCCGGGCGGGTTTCCAGGCGTGTGTCCATGTCCTGCACCCATCTAGGCCCCAAAGAAACACCCAAGTCCCGGCCTCCTCAGGAAAGAAACAGAGGGAGGGAAGTGCCCGTTTCAAATGGCCTCTCTCTTAAAAGGTCTCTAACTGTGCACGTGCCACATGCACGCTTTCCACTGCAGCCCCCTGCAGCCCCTTACGTCCAGTTCCCTCGGACAGGGGCGAGCGCAGAGCCCTTCATCTCTCTGCTCTTTGTCCAAAGAACAAGAGACAGCACGACAGAGGGGGTTGCTGGTGTGGTGGAAAAGCCACCCTAATGGCGAGAGAAATGGGGACCTCCTTGCAGCTGGGTTCCAGAAAAGGCAGTGCTTAAAAAGCACCTCGTTTGAATTCATGCCAATGGCCTATCTGTGACACAGGACTGAAGTGTGTCCCGGAGACCGATTTATGGCCTGCGATGGAAACACCGCACCTCAGAGATGCATTCGGCGTGAGCAGGGATACACACACCTGTGGCTGTGCCTTTAGACTGCTGGGGACTCTAATTAAAGTTTACTGACGTGGCTGCAGGACAAATGAAATACCTCCCAGTGCCTCAAAGATCCTTCCAAGACCTTAGCTGGCATCGGTGGGGTGAGGGGCACCCCCCTGTCATCTCAGAAACTCTGTACTGATGGGGGGGGCTGCTCCTCAGGATCTGCTTGGAAAGAGGGATACTGCAGTGCTGGGGTTAACTGCACCCAGGACATCCCCAGGGCACCTGTATGTCCGGGCCACAGCGAACCCCACAGCTTCTGATGAAAAGTTCCCATTTGCCTGACAAGCCCGCGTCTTAATGTTTGTCAAAACCGTTTCTTTTCTGTGGCGTGAAACTTGAAAAGAAACTATGGCAAGAGTGGGTTTAAATACTATCCCTGGATGCAGAAATATTATTTTAATCCGGTGGGTTGTTTATACACTCAAAGAAATACACTTTCAGGAAACAAGGATTATAGCCCGGATTTGGCAAATACGTTTGGCTGACTCAGGGACTAGGAGGGGGGGCATGTTTTTCATTTTCATTTCGTTTTCACATAGTCCAATATCTTTATAAGGAAGCCCTTTGGATTTTTTCCTTTTCAAATGTGTTTGTGGTGAAAATAGCGAGGATTAGATGCTGAAACAAGGAAATGTTTTGGTCAACACCAAACAGAACCCACACTGAGTCTGTGCACTCATAAATCCTGGCAGCTCACAGGTGTTTAGGCAACTGGAAGATTCTGCTTCCTTCGCTGTGCTCAGGAAAAGCTTTCCCGGTGCGCCACAGATCCAGTCTCATTTGAGGCAGCTTCATGTGTAGACTGGGAGGATTTCATGGGAGGATTTCTATCTGGGAGGGCGGAGGGTGCTTTTTAAGAGTCCGCATAAAGAATGCAAGGTTTGCATAGCCCGCTGGCAAATGAACAAAGCTAACCTGGAAGCTGTGCTCCTGCGTTGCTCCCTTTCTATCTATTTGGTTTCCATTTCTATACTGCCAAGGTAATTTTTGCTGAAACAAACCCAAGCAAACCCTCTGCCTCCCAGCAGGCAGAAGAAGGCAGCACGGATTCAGCTGCCAGGATAAATTCTGCCAGTTGCCGAAGTCAGGACTCACTCCGCCAGTCATAAAATTAAAAATGAGTTAAACATCCAGGAGGTGTTAATGGAAGGCACGAACCACCCGGCAAACCGCAAGCCTTGGAAGAGGTACAAACTAAATGCAGACAGGAAATCCCCCATCCAGCCAGGACCTGGAAGTTGTCTACACCTGAAGGAGAAGTAACAGGGATGGTTTACTTTAGGTCGATTATTTGCAAATGTCTGAATGTGAGTGACGTTGATTCCTTCAGTTCTACAGCAACGTTACCAAAGGAGCGAAAAATCAGCCCTTCCTATCTCCCGTGACTGGCTTCCTCTAACTGGTAGGCTCTCTCCTTTCTCAAGACCCGACACTGATCTCCTTGGGTCAAGGGCACTTCATCACGATGCAGGTGTCAGAGGAGCACGTCTGCCAGCCAGTATCGCTGTACAGCTGGGTCACGGTCCCAGGGCGTTCAGGGCTGGCCGAGGGAAAGGAATTATGCCCATGAGCTGCAAGGGAGGCTAAATGTCTTGGCAGAACCGGGCTGCGATGTGCCTGGGATTGCTGCTGACATAAAATGTCTTTGCTCCCTTCTTTACTATTCCTTCACAGAGATCCAAAAGCTGTCAAAGACTGCAGGGCAACAGGCAGAGGTGTGAGTTTTACAGATAAGGCAAAGCACTCGTAAACATGGCCTATGCTATACTCCCCAGCAGGAAGCTGGCTGGGACAACAGCCCCATACTTCTCTCCCTGGCATCCCATTTCACCCGGCCTGAACCTTCGCTGGAGTAACACATCTTTTCTGAAATCCACCCACTCTTACCAGTCAATCTTTCATTTCCCTATTCACACACCTCCCCTGCCCCAGCATGCCCTCGTTAGTTCAGACTGGCCCCAGCTAACTAACTCGATGTGTATTTATCTTGCAGAAACAATCAACCGCTTACGTTTTCTGGCTTATGGACCTTCTCCCATCTGGCACCCGGTCCATGACAGTCTGTGGGGTTACGTGACCTCCCTGTCCTCCCGGAGACTCTGCTGTGGCTCCCAGCTCCGCGCCTCTGCGCCAGCAGCCACGGGTCAGGCCCTGCAACAGAGCAGGGAAGGCCTGTGTCTCTGCAAGGCCAGTCTCTCCTTTCCCTTCCCAGGTATGCCCTGGCTGGGAAACGGGAACTCATTTTAACTGCCTGCGCACAAAGAGGGCCCGGGCTGGGTGAATTTCAGAGCTCTCTGGCTAGTGCCACAGATGGGACATAAAACTGGTCAGAGAGGCGGCAAGAGTACGCGTTTTCACGGGTCATTTTATGAGCGCAGAACTGCAAGGAAAGGAGTAAGTCGAGGCCTCTGGAGAGAGAGGCTGCACTGGTGAGGAGCTGTGCTCCTACAAGGCGCAGCAGCTTGGTCTTGTTACCTAATCCTCAGGGTACCAAGGGAGCATGTTTACATTGCAAAGTGTTCCTCGTATACCAGTGGCTCTACACCAGTCAATCATAAGTATTTTTAAAGCTTTCCAAATAAACTTCAAAGCAGCAGCACTTCTGTCGGCGGGGAAGAGCTGGCTCCGAGCGGGAGCTCTGACTGCTACCTGCTAATCACTTCCCTCCCGCCAGCAGGGCCCTCCTCGTGGCCGGGTTTCTCCTGCCTTTGCTTCCTAGCAGAATAGCCTCACAAATTGCAAGAAGGTTCTAGAAAAAAACCCAAATATTGACAAAAGAGGCTGGAACAGCAGGCCCCAAAGCAGAGGCCGCAAGAGCTGCGCAACTGCCACAAGTGGTGCCACGAATAAACACGGTTTCCCGGGGTGGGCTGCTGTCTGTCACCTCTCCCCCAGCCAGCTCAGATGCTGACTCTGCAGGGAGCTGCCACGCTTCACGCATCCCTTTCCACACACAAGATGGAAACTGTGGCCTGCGGCTCCCTGGGCCAGCTGTTCTCTGTGAACGCCGGCAGGGTGAGCCCGGAAAGCCGGCGGTGTCAATCTTGGGCCAAGCTTTCTTCTGCTTCACGTGCCTATGTTTTCCCAAGTTATTTCCAATCCAGTGAACTGAAAACTGAGGATCAAATGTATTTCAGCTCTTTAGGGGATGCCCTGTGTCAGTTATAAGATCCAATCTGCCTTCTTTCTGGGACGAAGGCTATTTAAAATGCTCCCTTCTTCTCCCAGTGAAATTCCATCCTGGCTCAGGACACCACCGTGTTTCTCTGCTGTGTCCTGTCACCACCCCCAGAAACTTGGGTTCCTGACGGGCTGTGGGTGATGAACAAGGCACGTTGCAGAGGCGGAAAGCTCGGCTCTCTGGTGGCCTGGGAAGGCTGCGATGCTCTCAAGGCGGCGCAGCGACAAGATGCCATGAAATGCAGTGACTGGTTGAGGATGCTCAGGGGTACCTGGCCTGCCATAGCCGTACCCACAGCACTGCCCATCGTCACGTGTCACGCTGCAGGGCACAGCTTACTGTACTTGTAGACCCAGGACAATTACGGAAACGTGTCTCTTTTGGAAACACGACCGACCCTTCGGAACTGACGCACCATCAAGGTGAAATTAAGGAAAGCAACAATGCACTAGAAATATTTGGGCAATTTCCTCTTGGCACATAATTGCTTGTTTTGTGACCTAAAAACCAGTATTCCTCACAGCCCTTCACGAGGGTACAGGTCACTGAAACTATTTTTATAGGTGCTTTGATCCTTTCGGCAATCGAGGCGGTGATACATCGATCAACCGAAGGTGACATAATTCTTGATGCTGCCACTCTGAGCCATGCGTCATGTGACCTACCAACTCCTCGCAGTTGCTGTGGGCACACCTTATCAGCTCCATCTATTGCAGCCTTCGAAGAGGTCCCTCCCTAGCGCAGAGGATGCTTGAGAAACGGAGGATACCAGGCATGCTATGTTGTGTCATCGGCCCCTGATGAGGGGGCGAGGGACGTCTGTCTTCTTGGCAGTACTTTTCCACTTGCTTTCCTCCCAGGAAGCTGATAACTGGGCTGTTACGACACCTAGGAGCTTTATTGAGGCTGATCCTTGCAGAGGCACAGGTCAGATTTGGCTTGGACAACCTCTGTGGTGATGTTAATGCAAAGTGAGTTATTTTCAGGTATGACTGATGTCAGATGTTCCTTCCTTCCAGAAAGCACCTGTGGTTGAGTTGGAATGGAGCTAGACAACACACGGTCAATGATTTCTGTTAAAAGTCACTGGAGATGTCTGAAACACGCGAAGGTCAAAGTCTGCGGAGCCTCTTTTCATTCAGTGGAGACTTTCCAGCACTGCCCATGGCAAGACAGGAGCAGAACTCCAGAGCTGGCAATCTCCCCCCGAACGGGAATCCTGAAGAACGTGAACTTTCTGTTTTGACAATGCGATTGCTTTGTTGCCAGAACACGCGTGTCTCATTTTGACAATGGTGAAAACATCTGTCTGTCAAAAGGGAGTAGTGGTATGTTGCATTTGACATCCCAGACAGTATTAAACACAACCCTGAAAAGCAAACTGCAACACAAAGAAATTGACGAAGATGACAGTCTTTGGAGGTAGGATGAGGGAAGGGGAGCGGGCCCTATGAAATGGACACCCGAAGAGAAGGAAGAGGAAGAATAACGCTCAGAAGAGAGTGGTTGGGAAGCCAAGAGGCTGGCTGGTGAGCAGATGCCAATTCGAGGCAGTCAAGGATTTGAATTTTGACGTTCGAGGATGTCAAAGGTGTACGGAGGCGCAGGGTAAGCGGCAGGCTTTGTGGGTTGTGAGTTGCTGGAAAGAGCTAGGCAGATTTTGATCTAAGGCAAAAGAAACCCAGAAAAGGCTCTTCTTAGAGACTGTCTCCACTGCGACAGTGAGGATTAACCTGGAACTCTCAGCAGGGCTCTTCTGCTTGTGAAATCCCGGCCTTTCAAAGTCTGCATTCCCATCTGAGCCTCTTCTGTAGCTTTATTATAGAAAACTTACAGTTACATATACAGGGGAATTCCCCCTTCCCCTGCCTAAGAAATTCTGTGACTTAAAAGCAGAAGAGGCTCCAAACATCTGAAACAGACTTCACCAAGTGGCCTGCTTCTCCAAAATGACGCTTCCCATAAATATTTTGTCCTCTCACTTCCTGTGTGCTGCTCGTTATTTGTTGAAGTCAAATCACCCTGTGGCAACTGCTAACACACAGAATCTGACTGCAACTGCCCGAGGAGCCTGGGAAACTGCATGGGCGAGAAGGACAAGTAAGTGGAAATGGAAACCACTGATACGGCAAAGTGCAAACTGATAAAAGCCATTAAAAAGCCCTCTCTCCCGACTGGCACCGGCGTCTCCTTTACCGATTACACTGGTACACCGGCCTTCAACGCGGGTGACAGAGACTGCTGTGGGAAGGTTTTTTAAAGGACCAGAGGGCACAGCGTCTGGGCTAACGTGGCAGAGTCTAAGGCACATCTGCTCATGAATCAGTGCCTCTGATGTCACTCCTGCTGCTGGCAGGAAAAGAGAGAGAGAGAGCAACGAGTTCAGAGAGGACCAAGGCAGTTTCTAACTTAAAATGGGGGGGATGTCGCACGCCAAACTGCTGGAAGGCAGCAGCATCTGGCCTCCCTGACCACCTCCTCGTTACAACTCCTGCTCCCCTCCCACAGAAGACGAGAGGGGCCAAAGCCTCTTTTGCACCCTGGGTACAAGCTGCTGCCATGCTCTGCACGGTCTCTCTGTGAGGCTTCATCACGCTTAGCAGAAACGCACCGAGCCAGGGAGGTACCAGCCAGTGCTGGCTCCTCTGTGAAGATGCTCTGGAGTCTGCAGCTGGTTTTACTGAAGACTAAACACCAGCTCCCGGAGCGACGGTTGCATGCCAGTTCAAGGGAGACAGCATTCCTACGGTACCTCTTCCTTCCTCCCTTGTCCCCAAGAGCTCAGAGGCTCTTTTTGTCACCATGCTTACTCCCGACGATTTCCCTTCTCCCTTTTTCGCGCAGCAGCGATTGCTCCCCGGCGCCGGCAGGTCCTCTGCAGCCTGCAGGCAGCACCCGACGGCAAGCTGCGGCCCGCCCGGCGGGAACGCCATCCGCAGGCAGCGGGAGCAGCGGGCGGTGCGCAGGCCGGGCGGGCCGGCGGCGGCGGGCGGCGAGGTGGGGACCTGCAGCAGATAACCATGCACCTGTTTTATTGAAGGCGTGTTTACATTGAGGATCAGATCTCGTCTTACTCTGCGAAAACCGTAAAGTGGAGTGGCTTTTCTGGAACAGGTCCTGAATGGGCCTGTCCAAACAGCAGCAGGGGAACATCAAAAGGTGAGGCGATCATCCGCAGATAAGCACCCGAACTGTCTGATCCTGAGCTACCCCCAGGCTTGGCTTAGTAGTTTGCCCATGCTGAGCTCTCTCTATAGCTCTCCCTTGCACCAGAGCCACTTTCCACGGTGACTGCTTCATATACACGGCAAACTGCCTGCCCGTCGAGAGGTTTGATATCCAAAGAGTAGTCGCTTGTCAGATAACCCTCAGCTTGAAGCCCTTTGAGCAGAGAATGGGAATGCAGGCTTGGGTCAGCGCTGGAGCAGGCGAGTCCCCGCTGCAGTGACCCAGCCACAGTGGGAAGGGTGTTTGCATCAACCATCCTTCAGTAATTATAGCAACAGATGACTCAAGATCAAAGTGTATTTGTGAATGATGTGGCCAAGTAAATCTATGTAAATCTGAGCTTTTTTATCTCTGATCTGTCTTTACTGCTGACTTCTGTCCAGCTTTAACCCGCCCTGGGAAAACATCTCGGCCTCCACTGCCGCAGCGCTGGTCCAGACAGCCCCCCGAGAGCCGCCGCCTGGCCTCCTCCACGCTCACCTCGCGCACAGTTCGGCTGCTGCCGGCTGGCGCGGCAGCCGTGGCTCAGCAGCCCCTCGTCTCTGGGGCCCGATCCCCGGAGTTTTTCTGAATGCAGAAGGGCACGTCCGCTGTCACCGAGACTCAACACAGCCAGGTGCCCGGGTGCTTTGTGCCGACACGCCGGGGTGCTGCTGGTGGTTGCTACGCTACTTCCAGGGTCTGCCCCTCCCATTACCAGTGCCCCAGTGGGCAGCTGCTCCTCCGCCGGCCGTAGCCCAGGTGCTCCAGAGAAGGTTTCTGATCCAACTCCTCCTGGCCTTGCCCAGCCGTAAGGGTAGGCTCCAAACAGGGTTTGACAGGAAAGCTTCTCGATTCAGGGTGACAGAGGCGACAGCCGGTGGCTGACCAGTGCACGGAGAGGGCACCCTATGAATATATCCCATCACTGCCCTCCATCTAGGTTGAATCTGTTTCATCTTCTTTCGGTCTCGTGCCCCGCTATCAGCTATCAGCTAATGACTTTGCTCATGATGCTAACTAAGCTCCAGCCCTCACCCACAGCAGGTGTGCTCTGTGTGCCATCCATCTGTTAGCGCTCCACTGGGATGTCTCCTCTTGCACAGCCTAGACAGCATCACACACGTCTGGGGAGATCCTTCCAAGCCCCTGAATGCTCTGCAACTCTCCTGCTACTGCAATTAAATACTTGTTTTATTTTATTTCTTTGTGTTTATAACGTGGCTTTTGCCTAAAAACCATCTGCACACAAGGAGCGGGAGAGTTCTTGGTGTTAGCTTAAAAAACAATGCAGGATAAAATGCCGCCAGAGCAGTAACCTGCTAACAAGAACCAGCGGTGTCCTCGCCTGTGTCCCCTCAGAGTGCGACCACCAGGAGCTTGGTGCCGAACGTCGCTTGTCTGAGCTGCCCGCAGGGAACAGGAGTACATGCCTCCTAGGGCCACGGTGAGAAGGGGTTGTGACGATCAGCGCTTTGATTGGGTTTGTTGCTTCTGTCAGGGATGTTCACGTGACCCACCTCACGCTGCAGCACGCGGTGGATGGTTGGTTCTCCGTCAGAGGTTAGAGGGAACGAGGCAGGGAGAGGCCTTCTAAATGTGAGAAACACAGAGAGAGAAGTTACTCCACACGTCGGTCTCTCGTGCGGCCGCACGCTGGCTCCAGACATCTCTCCTGCACAGTTCCTGGCTAAAGGCGCTCGAGTCACAAGCAGCAGAGTGTGGAGAGAAGGCCAGGGTGGCTAGAGGTTAGGTGGAGAGAAGGAATCCTGGCTAAGACAGCACTCCCCAGATGTCCCTGAGCCAGGCTTGATCTCCCCGGTGATCTCTGCTGCCTTCACCTGCTGTTTTAATTCCATAGCCAGTGCCTTCGGCACGGTTACCACGTGGCCAGGATGGCCACCCTGGGTAACGTTTAGAGCTGCCACCTGGGACTAGGGCCCGACGCCATCGATATACAGGACTTGCCCCATCACAGCAATCATCTAGACTTTTCATTGCTTATGCTGGGATGCTGTGCTGCTCCTACGTGCTTATTTCTCAACAGAGTAGAGGCTTAATTACTGGGTTGCAAAGCTCCCGAGGGTCTTACGAAAACTGAACTGGAAGAGTGAAGTATCGTGACATACTGGGACTCCTTAAACCGTGATAGGTTGCTCTCCTGCAATTTGCTGTAACCCAGGGGCAGGCTGTCCCCCAAAGCAGCTGCCCAACACACATGAGTTTTGGTTGTTATCATCAAAGTCTACAAGATGAACAGGTAATTCGTTATCATTTAGGGTAGCGCTTTGAATGTTATCATTTGAGCTTCTTAAAAGATTAATCTTTCTGTTCCTGGCATCACATCTTCCTGATGAGGAACAATTAAGAGTATCCTGTGGTGAGACACTGGAGTATTATTAATGAAACTCGGGCTCCCCTGGAGTTTTAATTGACTCCAGTGTTTAAACACATGCCTGACTTAAAACATGTGGGCACTCTCATTCCTGCCACAGGAGCTACCAAGGCTTTTCACGCATTGCCAAGACGTGTCAACTATCAGAAACGTTTGATCATTTATTAACCTCAATTCCTCACATCTCCTACTCAAAATGCCTCCTCAGAGAGTGCTGAGCACTTAAAGCGCCCTTGAAAGCAAGCAGGGCTTTAACTACACCTATCTTTTCCTCGAGTCTTGCAGGAGGAAACATCTGGATTGTCACTTGCCTCCGAGCCACATCCAGCTGGGGGCTGTAAATAACTGCAACCATTTTTGTCAGCAGTTTCAAGTCAAGAGCCAAGACTGGGGTGAAATGCTCCAACAGCTTCTGTGGCAGGGACCAACAGGCGGCCCCGGGCCACGGCTGCCACCTGGCTCAGGCTGTAAAGACAACCTAGCTGGGGCTTCGGCCCGCCGGCTGCCAGTGGCTACAGACGCGGAGCGCTTTGTGCAAGTCCCATCTCTTGCCCTGCTAAATGTCAGGAGGCAGGAATGCAGCTACTGCTCAGGCAGTTGCCAGCTGGCCAAAGCAACTGCAGGTGTGTATCCTTTTATTTGTTTACGTATGTAAATCGAGTCCCAAGTCCCAAACGATTAAGTCATGTGATGCAAGGCGTGTGACAGAGCGGTGAAGAAATAGCGAAGGGCAGACAAGGGTGACAGGAGGAAAGCATTTCGAAGTGGCAGCTGGGAGCTAAATCCTGTTGGAATTGGGTAACCTGGATTTAGGGGAGAGGTTGGGAAGGAAGGGCGTAGCACGGCAGAGGAGCTCCTTTTTTTTTCTCCTCTGGAGAGGGCCCTGGTCCTCAGGCTTGGGCCCTGATTTTTGTTTTAAGTCCACCCCTCCGTACTGGTGTCAGGAGAGCGCGACTGTTCCTCGCACACAAACCAGCCCAGTGGCAGACATCAAATGATGCTGTTCCCTCGCAGTGTGCTGATGTTATCATGCTTGCTGTGAGTAGTTAGAAAGAAGAAGATCCTGCGATGACAAACCACCACGCTTGTTGTGGTACATACCAAGTGAAAAAAAAAAGAAGAAGAAACCTTCCCAAATAATTAAAAACAGTGCATTTCATGTCCCGTTTGTTTTTCATGGCTCAGGCACCTTACGGACAGCTTGCTCCTGACCTGCCAAAGAACGGCAGGGACTAGAGCACGTCACGGCAGACGGACACAAACCAGCTACCAAACGAAGCCTAGGGAACTGCACCGTTAAAAACGAATCATGACCTTACACATAACCCTCTGAATCAGCACCACATTTACTAAGCTTCGAGGCAAACAATTCCAGGGAACGATGAAAAGCTTACTTTGATTAGTTGACATGTTACTTCTGAGTTTTTTGTTGGTGGCTGCTTTCAACCAGGGACGAAATGCTGTTTATAGCACAGCCATAGGGAAAGCGCTGGAACATCCAGGAACTGTTCCACCTGCACCGACTGCTGGCTCTGTAGAAATGGAGTCTCTGCATTTCTGCTGTGTTTTAATTTTCGGTACAAGGCTGATACAAAACCAGCACAAAGCACTAGGTTTGAGTCTCTGATAAGCAGGAGCGTCAAATTATACAAGCTGTTGTGGCCTGTTCTTTCATTTGAAGGGATTACCAAGCTCTAAAGCTCAGATTCACCGAATCCTGTGAGTTTCTGAATCCATAATAAATCAGCAAGGAGGTACAGACCAAGCTGGTGCCTCATACCAGTCGAACAGAGAGCAGAAGTGCGCAGGCGCCCAGCAGCGATGCACGCTGACATCCTGCCGCGGCCCTCCGGTAAGGGCAGGAAAACTCCTGGGGCGAGATAAAGGAACTAACAGGATTAGACAATGTGTTTGTTTGCCCTGCCGGTGGCTGCACTTGATGCACTGGGAATTACTTTTCAGTCCAGTATTCCTGTGCAAAGCCTAAAATGCTTCCTACAATAAAAGTGCTCTCTGACCAAACGGGATGTTGCACGGATGTGGCAAAGGGGGAGAAAATCAGACTGTCTGTATTTGAAGTTTATTCGTTGCGTATTTACACTAACACTGCAATTTACATAGAGAGCACTGACGTATGTAAACGTTGACCTACATTTTGAGGTTTGATTGAAGGCGTTTGCTCAAACAAGCCGTGTTACTTTGGCCATTTCCTTGCGAGACACCCTTGGCTGCCCTCCCCTAGAAGAGTAGCCACTCCAGATACCGAAAGATGCCAAGAGGGTTGAGCAACGTGCCCTATAGACCTCTGTGCCCTGTCATCGTGAGGCCACATGATATCATTCAATGACCAAGTTCTAACGTATGTGTGGCACTTTGGACTGACCGCCTGTTGGCTTTTGCAGAGCTATTAGATGGAGGGGGAAAGTACTTTTTCCATGGGCGCCTCTTGTTCGCTACGGCGCTGCGAACTCCCCGGCCCCCGGTGCCAGAGCAGCTGGCAGCTCTGGCAGGACGGGATGGCTCACTCGTCCCGTCACCCCGAGTGCCGCGGCGGGTGGGAATCGGGCCGGCCCTGGGGGAGCCGGCCACATCAAAGTGGCACCGGCGCTCCGAGGCCCGTCTGGATTGTGCTGCCTGTTTGCTCCCTGCTGGCATTCCGGTAGGCTGGGGGTTCGGGCTCAGCCTGCCGGCGGAAGATGATCCTCTAAGAAGATGAGAGCGATGGGAAGGATCTCCATAAAGAGTACGGGGTTAATGTGGGGAGCACGGTGATTCTGCACTAACACCACCAGAGTGGATGACACCCCAGCCCCCCTGTCACCGGCCACACATGAGTTCGCAGAAATCAGCTTTACGCTTGAGGCGAGAAACATCACGTAACCATAGAGAAGTCCTACAGCCACATTTGCAACACCAGCTCTGGCTGACCTCTTTCCATGGTTATCCTAAGGTCCGCAAACTCAACCAGGTCAGCTGCAGCCCCTGTCTGCTGCACGGCCACACATAAAGCAACTTTACCAGCACCTGCAAATCCAGTTCAGTCCCTGGAAAAACGTGAGTGGAGCAGTGGTACAGACCATACATCAGGGTGGAGACTCTTCTCCCAAACCAGCTACAATTGCTTGTTGTGTAATGGGGCCAATGAAGTTTAGTAACTCCCTCACATACTGGGAGGATTCACTTGATCACAGGAGTAATTTCACTTTCTGGCATCTATCATCCATCAGAAATTCCAGGCCAGAGCTTTAAAAAGCAACTAGTGACTTAGGATCTCATGACTGCCGAGTGTTTAGATGGACGTACCTCAGCAGGCACGCACAATCCTCCTCCCCAAACCTCCTCCTCCTAACAGGCATCAAAACTGCAGGTCGCTCCAGAAGCCCTAGGCTGTCACGTGGAGATAACACTTGCCCCTGATGAGTCACAAAAGCTCCTTCTGAACCACAATGTTGACTCTAAGCTCCAAGAAGACCCCTGCCCAGGACTTCAGGGAGCACAAGCATCCTTCGCTCAGTTACAGGACTGCATACAAGTTTTAGGTGCAGCAGTGCCACGGGCAGGAGCGACACAGCTGAGGAACACCCAAGGCCAACCACCAGCACTGGCAGAGGCCACAAGCCCTGGCAGTGCTGACAGGCATTTGGCAACACCCAAACACGGCCACTCAGCCTCATGCTGGGCTTTGAAGCTCACACAACCAGCTGGCTGACATCTGAGGGGGGACAAGGACAAAGGGCAGGGTCAAACACAGAGGGTCTGATGGAAGCTGTACAAGCCTGTGCTCCTCTTGCAGCTTCCTCCAGACTCAGTGGCCCCAGGGTGGGTTTGCAGCTCAGCCTCAGGTGGTCCTGTGAAGGACTCGCACCAAAGCAGCCTGTTGATACTCAAGAGCTGGTTCCCATTTTGGACATGCTTTGGACAAGACTGGGCTTTCTCTGCGAGACCCTGCAGACAGCTGCTGCAGGGGAAGCCTAGCTAAGTACGTCCGAGACATTTCCGTCCAGAAAGACTGACCCTGTTTGGGTGATGCTGCTAGCGAAGTGCATCCAGGGAAGCTTGGCAACTGGATCTTATAGCTAAAGGTCTTTAGCTAAGCTATAAAAAAAGCATCCTACCTTCCCTGAACCCATCTTGAACTTTGCCCTGCACCAATCCCTAGCAAAATGGTACCTGCAGTTGTTCCACCCGGGCATACAATGCAGCGGTGACTCACTGTCACATATTCTTACTGATGCATTTATTGCCCAGATAACTCTCCATTAAGCTAATGAGTCATTCTTTTACGCCCACCAAACGCATAGCTAAGATGCTGTTGCTTTCTGCTACTCATAAATTAGATGGAGAAGAAGAGACGGAGCCTCGATCCTCTAGAGAGAGTGCTGGTGAGGAAGGTCAGGCTGCCAGGTTTAGCAGGGTTGGCTAAGGTGTGCTTGCTGAACCACCGCCCAGGCCCCTTGCAGCTCGGACGTCGTCCCTGCCCTTTGCTGTGAAGGAGATCCCCAGGCACACGACCACTCACCCAGAGCTCAGCTCACTCCAGGCTGCCGCTGGCTCCGTGCGCTGCCTGCGCTCCCTGAATCAGTGCTCGCACAGATCCTCTGCTCCCGGGGCTCTGCAGCTGAGGGGAGCAGCTGCCTGGGCCTCGTCAGTGAAACAGGGGCTTGGTGTCAAAGAGAAAGGCAATGGGAAAACTTCTACTGACTCTGGTTCGTGCTGCTGACACGTGTCAGGAATGTCAAACCAGACCGGAGTTTCACACTGACCCTTCGTCCTGCCGGAGCGGCGGGTGTCCTCCGCCAGTGAGCTGACAGCTGCTTAAGTCAACAGCCAACCGGTTCAGCTTCTTAAGGCTTATCAAATTATTTGCATGAACACTGAGATCAGAGCAGGAAGGAAGGAAGGATGGGCATGAGCTTTAGAAAGGCTCTTTCCTTCACTTTCTGATCTTCCCTCCTCTGTCTGTGCTCGTGCTGCCTGTTTAAGGAGTTGCTCCCCAGGGACTGAGGAGCCCAGGATTCCTCTGGATTGGTGTCTCGGCTCTTTGAGCTGAGCTTGCACCACCAGTTTCTACTTAGTGGAGGCACGGGGGGGATTCTGTCCTTTCTCCAGTGAGCTGTATTCATGACGCAGACACAAACATCATATCCTGAGATCCTTGACGTGTGCCTGACTTCAGCCTGTTGTTAGAGGGGAACGAAGGGAGACAAGCGTTGCACAACAGCTAAGACTCACTTCCTTAGGAACACAGCGAAAGATACTGCGCTGTGATGTGGCACAGGGCAGCACAGGCTCCCCGTCCCTTGTACCTTTGACAGTTGCTTTCTCCTTATGCCGTGACTCACCGCACAATAACCCGTGCAGAGAAACAAAGGGCATTTCCAGTCGGGGGCTCCCTCTCTGGCCAGTTCAGGAGCTGGGGATTCACATGATAACTTAGGTCTGTAGGAACCTGCTGAGTGATGGCTCGAATCACGCTCTGCTAAAGTGATGTGTCTGAAGTTTCTGAAGGCAGTACCTTGCTAGCATTCCCTTTGCAGTGCTGTCGCTCACAGCCCTTCGGCCTCGCCTCTGCCAGCAGATAGGCGGACTGGAGTCCCACTCAACTACACCCGAAACCCATCTGGACTTACTCGGCTATTGTTCAAACCAGGCATTGGATAAAAAAAATGAAATAATCTTTTCCTGAACAACTTCTCTCAATACAAACAGCAGCGGGGTGTTCTCCCCCAGAGAACGCAGGCTGAAGAGGCAGCCACTTCGAGGCGCCCGTAGAGCCGTGCCTGGCGCAGGCCGTGTCATGTGCTTCTTGGGGCGTTGGCTTCTCGTTTCGAGGCTATCTCCTACAGAAACGGGGCTTAATTGTTCCTTCCATCCCGCCTGACGGGACAGCGCGCACACACCCACTGGCTGTGAGCAGGCCTGTGACTGCAGATCAAAGTCGACCCGACCTCACGGCAGGAGCCGTGAGCGCATTCCAGGGTAACGAGAGCCCCGCAATAGGCACGGAGAACCCTGTAGCCTCGCCATGCTCCCCACCCACCGCTGACTTCCATTAATTAATTCACTTTGTAGCTTTGTTCCCTTATCATAATCCTCCCAGCAACAGCACCATAAATTGTACTCGCAACAGATACTTAAATGAGATGATCCCAGGTCTTTGCAACCTGAAACAAGGGTGGGAAACTCAGAGCTTTGTGGTGATCTCCAATTCATTCATTATACAATCGGATCTTAATTACTTTAAGAATATGATTCTAGTAACTCTGGCCTCTAGTACCACTCACGTTAAAGCCTTCAGTTGCTACATCTCTGTTGCTACACACAGTCAGTTGATCCCTCGTGGTCTTTTGTACTTCAGTGTGCTCTGAAGTACTGAAATATCTGTACAAACTTACGCTGCGCTCACCCACCCTGTAGTTACCCGCTGAGTGGATAGGTACCAAAGTTAAGATAGCTGCTTTGAGGTAGCGAAGGAGAAGGCATTTCTATAGGGAGATTAATTCAAAATGAGGTACCTAAAATAATCCAGATGAATCGGCCACTGGAGAGGCTTCTTTCTCCTGGCTATAAAGGAGGACAGGCATGAGCTGCTTCACTTGCTGACTGCAGTAAAGCCCACCTCACGTGTGCAGACCCAGGTACGAGAACAGAATAATCAACAGAAGGTTGCTTCAGCGTTAGATTGATGTGAGAAGAGCAAGGGGCTGATGCCTCATCCTAACCCTGGGGAAAATGTCTCCAAGTGGGGAGAGCAGTATCGTTTGTCTGGCTGGGAGTATGCAGGGGACAGAAAGGGAACTCTGCACATTGCAGCGGCCATGCAATGACTGACCTGCACAACCAGACCGTGCAGCTCTGAGGGGGCACCTTCCAACTAGCAGGAGATCCTCACTGAGTTAAAAAATTATTTGGGAGAGCTGGAGACACGGGAGTCACTCTGTGTCTCTGTGTGTACTCAAGGGACCAATGAGAGTTCCTTGGGACCAAATGCTTTTAATCTCAAGATTTTGAGAGAGGGCAGAAAATCCCTTTTTATCTGATCCTTTCTAAAGGTCATGCATCCCTTTAGTCAGAACATCAGCATTCAAGGCTCAGGAGCATTCACCTGATTTACTCTGTCTTTGGCTTCCTCAGGATTTCATCCGGGGCATAACTCTCCGTGGTGGTTTTGACAGCTGCTGTGGGAGCCCCGTGTTACGAGCACGTAACACAGAGTAACCACCTTGGGGTGGCTCTGAAGATGGCTCTTCCTTAAAAAGCAAGACAGCATCGAGCAAGCTCACACCAAAGTCCTTCTATCCAAATGCAATGTGTATATAAACATAGTGCAAGAGAATGAAGCTGCTAATGAAAAATTCAGCTCCAAGGTCCTGCTGAATGCTGCCCCGGGATCCCTCCCTAGAGCACTGTGCTTAGAAACCCCAGAGGCACGCTCAGGTGTCACCAGAGGCACCCCGAGGTGACTCAGTAGGTGGCAGCCTTCACCTTGACTTTGCAGGGAGCGGTCACCCCGTGGAAGGTGCTGGGGCATCGCCGAGTGCTGGGGACAAAGGCACCTCTCTCGTGCGGAGCCTGGACAAAGCCAGCTGGGAGACTTCACCCCGGGCGTCGTGTGAGGAGCCCCGTGACAAAGCGCTAGAATAACTGACAAGTGGCTGAGATTGACGGCCCAGGAGGTACTGTCAGCATCTCTGACTCCAGTACACTCCAAAGGATCTTCATGTACAACCAGTGCAGTTAAAAAGACAAAGTGAATGGGTCTGGCGCTTCGGAAGAGGTTTGGATCAGCAGAACCACTGCTCATTCACATGGTGAGCAGGAAGGAGGAGCAGCATAGTTTGTCCCTAGTTTTGGGGGGGAAATTTGCCACAGAGAAGAAAATGGAGCCCACAAGAGCTGCGTTTTTGGGAAAGGGACAGCTTGGGAGCAAAGAGAACCTAGCAGAGCTTTATGTGGGATGTAACTCACATGCCCATGAAGAGCGGAACACTTTCACCATGAAAGCCAACGCTCTTCCTGCAAGGAAAGTGGAATGAGAAAGTGTCGGGGTGGGGTCTGGCCACAGAGGAGGCAAGACAGGCTCCTGCTGCTGAAGAGAACTGCTGCTTCCAGCCTGCCTCTGGGAGCCAAGAACAGGGACCAGCCCCGAGGGATCAGTTTGGTGGGGGCAACATCCTCCACGTGGGTGGGACAGCGCTGAGTGACAGGGGCAGAAGTCTCTTGACGTGGTTCAGCTGCGGCTAGCATGGCCTAGGTAGCCTCACATCCTTTCAGACCCAAAGTGTTCCTAAGTGTTGTAGTTTTCATTTGGACTGTGATATTGGACCCCTTTTCCCAAGCTCTTACAAGTTTCAGGCACTGTCAAGCTGGATTTTTTTGAACGGTTCACCTGAAAATGAGAGGAGGAACCATTACTAATGTGAGAAACCATCCTGGTTTCCTCAGTGGAGACTGGCAACGCCTACCTTAGTAGTCAGCATTATGCCTGCTTACCCTTCTCTCTACCCCTGAACAAGCTTGAAGGGAATAGCAAGCATATTTTCTCCTCTTACCGAGAGGCAGATGCGTACTCACGCTCCTGTCATCGTCTCACAACACCTTACATAAATCACCATAGGTTCTGGAGAGGCGCCAAAACAGTTTGAAGGAATGTGTACAGGACCTACCAGAGCAGGGTTTCCCCACGTTTCTGACTCTATAATCCCTTTATTCAGAGCTAGACCAACAGGCTCACACCTCCTGCACAGAAAACCCTCTCCAACTCCGTCCACTGCCTTTAAAAACAAACAGAGAAACCCACAAACTCATGCCCAGCTATTATCATGAAAGAGAAAACAAGAGACACAAAGCAAAAGAATTTGCCGCACGCAGGTCTATAAATGCTAAGCCCATGAGCGAGGAGGCATTTGTTTTTGTTCCGCATAGTCAGACAAGTCCTAATCTTTAAAACACCTTCACTCTAAAATTGCAGCTGATTGCTTAGTCACGGGGGATTTGCTATTCGCGCGAGGGCCCCGGCGTGGTGATACCGCCAGCCTACAGATTCAGGCATGGATAATGTCTGGGGAAGAGACCTCTGTGAAAAGCCGCCTGAGGTAAGGGGGCCGGCAAGACCTTCCTGGGACCGCTGTATTGCCACCCCAGGTTGCCAGATTCAAAGCTGCAGCTGAGGACAGGCTCTGTAGGGTGAGCGGTAGGTATGGAAAGCACTGGGGGTTCACTAAATGCGTTGCTGACTAACCGTCAGCAGTCCATCGGCCGCGAGGAAATCGCGCTGCCTAGAAAAGACCACAAGGTGAGACTTTGACTCTACCTGCTTTGTCTGCCAAGTGTGGGGATTACCAGGGGAGCTTTGACAGGAGTGGGGACTTCCTGTTGCTTTCATCCTTCACCTTCCACGGCCTGCTCCATCCACAATGCTGCCGTCTTCACCTCTATCAGTCGTTTGTCCTGGGAGGAGAAGGTACAGTTAAAAGGCGAATGTCAGAGCTAATGCCTCCAGTGTGTTTCCTTCTTCAGTGACTGCTGCTTCTGGAGAATCCACAGACCTGCACTTTCTCGCAAGCCAGGAGATCTCCTTGAGCACCGCTGTCTGAGGAAACACGCACCATGCACGGCTCAGGCCGGCCGTGTCAGTGCCAGCACCCAGCGTGGGGCGGTGGGACCGGATCTGGGCTGAAGCGCTTCCTACACAAGGCCCGTGCACGCCTTTTGCATGCGACTGGATACCGGGGCCACAAGCCCACTCGGGACTTTCTGAAGAGAAGCTGACTGAAAAAAAGGCAGAGCAGGGCCTGAGTGGCAGGTTTTGAAGCAGCTAGTTTATCTGGAAAGTCTCCTCCTGGAGATCGTGGATGCTTGAAACTGCTTCCAGAAGCCAGTCAGCTCAGTGAGGCGCGTTGGCTCTCTGCCTCTCTGAGCCCGGACTGCAGCCACGCTAAGGGGGCTGGCTGCTGAACTCTGAAGAGATCCTAAATCACACGTGAGCTTTTAAAAGCCGTACCCAAGCAAGGGGGGTGCAAAGCTCCCCCCGAGACCCATGACAGAGGAACAGAGGACTACTCCCTCCCTTGCAAGGTCCAGCGTTCATCCCCAGCACAGCACCCGTACAAATTAACCAGCCTTACAACACCCTGACAGGTATTTGACAGGCTAAGAAAAACACCTCCTTCAAATTGCCCTGTTATCCAAGGGCACGTGGGAAGGAAATTTCCATTGTTAATTACCGGTGAGGTCGCTGGTGTCTGGAGCTGCAATGAGGATTTCATGTGGAATGCAAACAGGGCGCTCGGATGGCCAAGCGGCTGCTGCGTTTAACGCTTGGCCATCCTCAGCTAAGATCATGTAGCTTTACACCCTCCCTGGACAGGCAAAGGGGGTTTTTGTTATCCACGGGGATAATCGTGCGAATGGTGGGCGTGTTGGGGCAGCTGACCTCGTCACGCAGTAAGGGCTGCTCGTTTCGCGTGCCGAGGTCAGGCAATGTTAGTATTTGAAGAGATCTGTCAGAGAAAAGGCCCCTGACTGTCACTGGTGTGGTGACAGCGTGGCAGAGCAGAGGAATGATCAGCCAGACGACGCAGACCGACGCACAGTGTAGCCCCTTCCCTGCACCCCTCGGACCCGCAGCCTGAATTCCCCCGCACCCAAATGCATTTTGTTTGCAGCGTCTTACCCGGCAGTGAGAGTCGTGTTTCCATCCCGGGAGCTCCACGAGGAACACAGAGGTGTGCAGGCGAACGCCGGAACGTGGTGGGACAGCAGATGCATGTTTGCTGTGGAGACGTCTTACACCCGCGGGCTCTCACCCCCCCAAAGCTGGAGTGGGCCTAATGAGAGAGCAGAGCACCGGCAGCCAACCTGCAGAAGGAACGAGAGAAAGGAGTGTCAGTGGCTTATAGCAGACACGGGCACAACCCAAGAGAGGTTTACTTTCTGCTGAAGCCATCTCCTTCCCCTGAGAGTTTGTTTGTGCATCGTTTGGCCACTAGTGATAGGAAGCATTTTTTAAGCCTCATATGTGCCTATGAGATAAAGAGAAACTAAGAATTCCCTCCCAAGTTATTTTTAGGCTGCATCCAGGACTGTAAAACTGGTATAGAGTACATAGCATCTGGCTGTAACTGGGCACGCAGGAAGCAACTGTGTCACCACCAAGCACGTGGGCTTCAGGGGACCCTCTCTTCCCCTTTGTGCTCTCAGCCATTTCTCCTTTCCTCTGCACATACAACACACATCACTGCATAGCTTTAAGAAGCCTGGAGGTTGCCACCAGTAAGCCATTATTTACTAGCGCTCCCCTAATGAACAGATCATATTCCCCTAAATGTAGAACAGGAACCAGTGAAGGTTTTCCCAGTCTTTTGTGAGCATATGAAACCACCTGAACACGGTGGGTTTTCTGTGGGACCCACAAGTCAAACTCTCCTTTGCGAGGTTTTTGTGGAGAGGCGGCTTCCTTCGGACCGAGGCCACGTGCCTCAGAGCACAGCCATCCCAAGACACCATCGAGCGTACGTTCTTTCTGCTGGCAGTGGGAGCAGGCCGCACACGTGTAATTCTGTATACGCTGACCGTGCGTAAGTACAGAGCCGGGCATCCTTCCCACAGCCGTACCCAGCGTGGAGGGCTGCGCAGGTCCAAAATGGGAGCTGAAGGTACATGCCCAGACCTACAGAAGGCTTTCCTCCCGTTTTAGAGTCCTCTCTCATTTTTTCCCTTGCAATATTCAAATAGATGAGTATTTCCAAACTACCGACACTTGCAAACAAGGAGTATCTCGCACAACAGCGCGTGGTGCGCATCTCAGGGAAACAGCACTCGTGGGAAGGCCACAGCCTGCCCTGCGTACGCAGCACCCTCTGTTTTGGGGACATTCATCCTCCCGGCATCCTTGGGTACTTATGTGACACAGGGCAACAAACTGCCCTCTGGGTGAACCTGCCCACTTTCCACTGACAGCAAGACAACCAGCAGAGACCCGCCGTCTCCTCTGCCGACAGCTAACACTAGGCTACCACACGTGCGCTACGTAGCTACAGGGACCACACCAGCGTGTACAGACTGGCAGCGCTCACGGCGAAAGGGTGGCCTGAGCCCCGGCACTGCAGCCCAGGAAAGCAGAGGAGCTGGGTGGAAAGGCACCGATGAAGGGCAGGGGTCCCTCCAGGCGCAGCGATCCAGCTCTGAGCCCCTAAAGCGGAGCTGTCAGTGACACCAATGGCAGCAGGATGTGGCTAACAACGGAGCACGCTGTCTACGTCTTTGTAACAGCAGCTCAATTTCTACCTGGTTATAATCCCTGTAGGGCCTGAAGGAGGCAATTAGAGAATGCTGGGCCTGGGGACATGTGCTTACGGCACAGCTTTTTGAAGACCTTTCCCCTAACCCAAAGGGAACAGGCTACACTCCAGGAGTCTCCTCCGAGCACCACCCACTACAGCCCTGACGGGGCAGACAGCCCTTCGTTAAGCCCTGAGAGCCCAACCTGCTCTGGTGGAGCCCTTAAGTCTCTATAAAGAGCCCCAGGTAGCAGCGGGTCCTTGGGTGCCGCAGACCGAGTCCTGTGCAGACAGCTGAGCGCGCTCCTGCAGTCTGGCTACGGAAAACAGGATTGCTCAGGCTTGCAAAACAGCTTGAGAGCGTGCGAATGAAGGCTGCAGACTTCTTCCTTGTTCCCAGTTTACTCTGGAATAATTGTTTACTTTAGCCAAGCTCTTCCTGATCTATATCCATAGATCAGCACTAGGCTCAGCAGTGCAGCCTGTCACGCAGCAACTCCAACATGAAAGCAGAGAACAGAGATAGGACGGGGCAATTTTCTCCTCAAGAGCACTCGGCGACAGCTTTGAGGATGTCGTAGCTTTTAGGCACGAGGCAGCGAATCGGAGGCTGGTCCTGGGTGCGAGTCGCTGTCTCTCAAGCCTGAGCATCTGGCCAGCTGTTTGGCCCCAAAAGCACAGCACCATTTTCCAGAGCAAGCGTGGTTGTTTTGTGGTTTCTACTGTTTACGTGCCCCAGAACCCCAGCTTTTATTCCCCGGTTACCTGCCCGCCTCCCACCAGTCTTTCAGGTCTCGTGTTTGGCCAAGAGTGTCCTGGGAATCTCCAGTCGCATCTCACTGGTCCCAGCCACGTGGCTGGCCTGGGCTCCCGCCTGCGCTTGTTTGACGTGTGACCCATGCACAGGCTGCCCCTTCCCCGAGACGCCTGCACGCAGATGAAGGAGTGACCCGTCTCCCGGGGTGCGACAGAGGGGAAGGCTGCGCTCAGACACCCTGTCCTGATGAGAGGCTCTGATGCTAATCGCCTGCCTTTGATCCGTTTCCCTTTCAACTGCAACTATCGTCTTCCCCCTCGCCTCCCTCCAGGCTCTTCTCCAAGGAAGCACTGCGCAGCTGCCGGGGCACATGATAGGAAGTGCCACATCCAAGCAGATCAGAAATCTCGAGCCTTGGCGAGGATTTTCTACAGGTAATTGAGGGTGTTTGCATTTTGCACAAGCAGAATCAGTACCGGTTTGTGCAGCTAAGCACACGGCTGCACCACTGCCTAGTCTGGACATGCAAATAGTCCTTGATGAGAGCGAGTGCCGCCTCTGGAGAGACAATACAGATCTGAGACCTCGATGTCAGCTTTGCCAGCCCCAGAAAACTGGGGTTTACTTTGCTAGCCCCAAAACAAGAAGTTCAGTCACTAGAAAGCAATGCCGACTTCTTGACATCAGTGATCTATTAGAGATGGGGAAGTTACATTCATGGCCCTTGTAGATCTTCCTTTTAATGACGGTGACTTCTTCTCCGTGTCGTTTCTGTACAGCAGGACTAGAAATGTTAGTATTTGAGAGCTGCTTTCATCTTACTCAAAATAAGGGTTAAATGAGATTTCCATGGCAGGTTATCTTCATGGTCTGGGCGTGAATTTTATTTGGTCTTTAGTCAGTAGGTTTTAAAGAGCTGCTTTTAACTTTGTCACCTAGATCCAGATGAGGCTGGATATCAAACTAAGAGCATTTGGGAGACACTATTCTGAACCAGAATCCAACCCCAGACAGAGGCAGCTGTTTTTTAAAAGTTATTTCTGTGCACTTTTGAAATGCACAGCTGAAGAGCAGACCCACATCTGGCTTTGGATGCAGGTGTCCTGTAAAGCCTCAGAGCACCCAGGTCCCCTCTGCTCCATCTGCCCCCCTAGCCAGGCCAGAGCAGTGCATTCCCAGGCAGGCTGCTTCTAGGAACAGCACCAGTGTATGAGCCTCTAAGTCATTAATGCTAATAGCAGTTGCATAATAACGCACAGCTGAAATGCGGCGGCACAGCAAGCTAGGAACAGATCCCAGCCATGTGCGGTACGACTGACGCTCCAAGTGTCTCACTGAGCAGCTTTCCTCGCCGTTACCGCTGAATTGGTCTGTCACCGTAAGTGCTCGGAAGGGGGCCAGGTTTCAAGGTATCCCGAAGTCACGTCACGAACTCCAGCATAATCCTCCACGCTCGGCCGTGGTCTGGAGGGAGGTATGAGCTCACTGTGTCACTGTGCTTCCTGTGCAAAAGCTCAGGAGACCTCCAGAAGTGTCTTGGTCCCTCACTGCACCTGCCAGGGAGCTCAAGCATCTTAAGGTGGCACGTTGTCCTTCAAATCGCAGGGAGTCCTGAGCCCTGAGATCCAAGGTGGGAGAGAGTGAAGGGAGGTCTAGGTCCAACGACGTGACTAGAGGGAGCTCCCAAAGCCACGCAAGCAGAGAGCCAGCCACTGAGGTTAGGCAGCTGCTCGGCCTCTCGCTCACGCTAGCCCTGGCAACGAGCGCCAGCGGAACCAGGCTAACGTAATGGGAATCTCAGCCTTCACAAAAAATGCTAACGCCTGGCGTGCTGCACACAAGTGCAGAATGAATTTCTTTCATATTCTGCAGATTCGGTGTGTTCGCATGACTCAGCGCAGCCGCCTCATCCCACTGGCTTGTTAAGAGAACATCAGCGATGCCCTCTTCAAGGCCCTGATGCTCTTCTTTTGCCACGGCCTCATTTAAATGCTCCCTATTGTCCTTAGATAAACAAGCTTTGGACCGTACTTGAAACCTGAAGGCCAGCTGTGTCCTGGGGCCATCAGATCGCACCCGATGGGGCTCTGTATGTACAAGCCAGACTGAGCCCTCGGTTTCTATTTTGCACTGGATAGCAGACAGCTCTCTACTGCTGCTCCCTACCAGCAGAAGTGTGCAGGGTAATTCCCTCAGGAGACACCTCGCTGTGTCCTGACCCTTGAGCAGACAGGGCTCAAACTGAGCCTTGCAATTTGGTGATTTGAAGAGTTTTCAGCTTTGTTTTCCTTTGAGTTGTAGTTACCTTGGCTGCTTCACCAGATCTCCCGGCTTCCCCTAACGTATGAGAGAAAAAGCTTAAAACGGGAAGCCTTCAAGAAAAGAAAAGGGGCAGAATTCTTCACTATGCTTTTGGAGCTATGTCCACGTACCTTCTGGCAGCCATTCTCGCTCTGGGCTTTGCTGCTCCAACAGCCAAGGAGTGCCACGCTCCCAGTAAGGGTGGAGCTTCTCTGTGACCAGCTCTCACTCTGGGGAACGAGTTGTTCTCCCTGGAAAGTGAGCTGATTTGCTTGAGGTGAAAGCCAAAGCGCCAGCCAGCTTGTAAACAGCACTGATGACAAGCAAGGGAGATGTAGCCTTCAGACACTGATGTGGTGTAGGCAAAGCCAGAGCAGCTCCACGTGATGCAGCAGCCAAGCAGACAACAGACCCGGCCGGAGGAGGCTGCTCCTAACCTTGTGCCTGTTTGGGCCAGTCTGGGGGGCTCCCGGTGCCGCCGCACTGCCCCAGAGGGTGGCAAAAGCTTCCCCTTTTGCAGTTCAGTTAGACAGCATAACCCGAGTTCTTATTCCTAATCCAAAGACTCCTTCAGCCCATACTACTAATTTCTGGCATGCCGTCCAATCAGCACCATC